>JAUEJL010033307.1:0-21249 GCA_032274825.1 Drosophyllum lusitanicum
CGTTTATGTCCGGGCTAAAGTTAAAAGAATGAACATGAAGACAAATATTCGTTCGTTTATTCGATCGTGTTCGTTTTTTTCCGGCTAAAGTTAAACGAACGAACACGAACAAGCCCCCGTTCGTGTTCGTCCGGTTCGTTTACAACTCTAGTTAACTAAAAGTAGGTCAATCAATTAAAAAGTGACCCTTTTAGATTATTTTGGTTATTCTATTTGCCAAAATAAAAACAATTCTCCTCGTCGATCTCTAACAAAAACGTAAATGATTGTGATTAATAAATAAAGAAGAAAGTAAAATAAAAAAAATAACGTTTGCAGACTATAAAAAGAAAAAATAATAAATTAAAAAAAAGTGGTGCAATATAATAAATGGAAAAGAATGGACATAAAGTTGAAAGAAAGAAATGGCGGCTACAAAGTTTGCGCGAGACATTTTTTTATTTTACAGATTTACCCTTTCTTATTTAATTTAATTAAATAAAACAAAGTAATAATTGATTGATCCATAATGGTTCTCGTGGTTCTCGCGGTTCTCGTAATAAAAATAATTCTTAAATGAACCATCCCCTATATATATCTATATGTGTGTGTGATAGTTATAGAAAACAAGCTATATATCATGCAACAACAAAATCAAACTATTTTAAGTCATTAATATACAAAAGAATTCATCAGCATATCAAATTATTACAAACATAAAAGGAATGAAAACTAGCATCTAGTACTAGTATATAGAACTATCCTGACAAAATTTGAACAAGTCTCTCTTATGGTGTGGTGGTTAGAGCAGGTGGAGACATGGGCTTCCCTCTTCCCATGGTGAAACCCCTAGTTCCATCAGGCATTCTTGGACCTTTAGGACTCAATTTAGGTGATGACGAAGTTTCCAAATGTGTCGACCCACTTGATTGTGGCGATTGCGAAAGAACCCCACGTCCGTTATGACTCGATGTGCGTATCTTTGACTTCCCACGTCCCCGTGCCCATCCTTTCTTTGACCCCTCTTCAGCCTACCAATAACATATCAATGGACAATGGGTCACCTACTTCAGATTATATATGTTTTATCTTTAACGGGGCAAACAGGTAAACTATAGAATATAGATAGTACGCCGTGAGTTTATCAAAGTGTATTTTTAATGTATAAACCCTTATAACACACATGACACATCTGCTCATTTTACAACTTAGTGGCAACTATATTTAAGCACTTACATTATTGTCGACAGCAGGTTCTATAACATTAGTTTGAGAAGATTCTTCTGGCAAATCATATGCTTCATCACTTTCATCATCAACTAATCCATCAAACTCCGACTTCCTGCTCTTCAATACAGACTTTGGCTGCACATTTGAATCATAGACTTTACAACAAAGAGTAGATTGATGTTTAAATAACTAATAGCATAGATTATTAGACATCTAAATCACTTACTGAACGTCGAAGCAGTAACCTAACTCTCAGCCCTCTTCGCCAATTCCTTTCATCATTTAACTTTTCAACCTGAAAACAAACCTCTTAAACAATCCATCAAGACATGGGGTGGGTGGAGGGTGGAGGGTGTTCAAGATTGGGTAAATGGAAACATACTGCCTTTTCAGCCATCTCTGCTGTTTCGTATTCCACCAAAGCATGTAGCTTTAGAACAAAGAGAAAACCGTGTTAAAGAAGTAATCATAAGGGTGCTTGGATGTGTGATCAAAAAGTGATTATGTGATGCATAATAATCAAAATCAGATGACGCGCTCTCATAAAAAGTGACATAGAAGATAGTATTTTTCGCGTGCTTTTGCAGTTTGAAGTTAATAAATAATAATAATAAGATATTTGAGAGTTTCGCACTTCTAATTTTCTAAGGAGATAATAGATAAAATGACAAAAAGGAGACAATTTTATGAGAAAAAGACAGATGTGTAAAAGGGTCTAAATAATATTTAGTTTACCATTGGATAATCATTTTTTGAGATCATCAGAAGCAGAATATGTTTATCGCGATATTTAAAATCAATTAAACAGTTTCAAAATGTACGAGATCAAATTAAGTAAATCATGGGTTGATACCTTGTTACTAAAAACATAATCTCCTCTTGAACGCGATGAATTAGGCTCTTGAGGATGGCAAATACGAATGGCTTTGACACTAGAGCAATAAGAAAACTCAGTGAACTGTTACTTGATTCATAGAAGTTGAAGAATCAAACTTAAGGCAAACGTTTACCTTCTGACCACACTAAAGATTTTCTCTAGGTTTTGATGAGAATGATCTTCAGGTAGATTCTCAGCAACAACAGTACGAGACTGCATGCCAATTCACAGTTGATAAATAAAACACCATTGACAAAATTCTAGGACTCGTAAAATTGTCAACAAGTTGACCAACCTGTAGTTCTTCTTTGTCTTTCTCCGTAAAGGGATATTTACGTCTAACTTTTTTGCCATCATTGCTTACAACCTAACAATGTCTCAATCAGAGCAAGGAACTCTTTGTAGTTACTAGTTACTAAAATGTCAAGAGAGAGAGAGAGAGAGAGAAACATTACTAGCTTTGAAGATGAGCAAAGAGCTTGAGCCAGCAATTGATTATTAGTTATGCAGGATTTGATTTTCTTCATAGATGCAATAACAGAAATAGGAACTGTTGCACCAAGAATATTCATAACGCAAATAAGATCACATATTCATTCTTCTGGTTTCATATAAACGGGACCAACAAAATGTTATCGAATCGTTTAAACTTTAAAGGTCGTGGTGATCTTTACCATATCCCTCAGGGTCCTTAGTAATGTGTTTCACCAGAGATTCATTTGCAAGAAGGCTTAGCCCACTAAATTGATACTCCACCTGTGTTAAAGATCCAAATTCTCATCATATCTGAATCAACTTTTGGCAAATTCAACAGAAATTCACATCAAACCTCATCTCAAAAACGCCAATTAATTATTCATAACATCACTTGTACATAAACGTTTTAACCACAACCATTTGTGCATAAACTACAGCATATTAGTAGATACTCAAAGATCAAAATATCAAAGACAGACATAATGTTAGAATGAAATGGACCTGTTTGATGATTTTTTGTTGAAGATCTTCAGTGAGGCAATTCTTCGAATAGGTGGGGATCACGATATCTGGGTTGGAGAAAAACTGGATTTGCTGATCTTGATCACCGTTCCCACCAACATAAACCCAATCAGCGGAACCACTGACATCGTTTGCACCAACACCCACATAATTAAAACAGGGATAGAAATAACCCGAAACCGGAATCTGGGTATGCGAACTTGGGACAAATTCTGGTGCATGTGCATTGAATTTAAAAGAAGTAGAATTGGAAATTTCCCTTTTTTCATCTTTCTTGGATGTCTCTTTGTCTCTTATTTCCTGCAATTTATCTTCTGGTTGCGCCTGCGCCATTATTAATTTCTTTTTTAATATGAATGTTTGGCTTTAAAAAAAGATTGAGATTGGAATGATGAACCAATTCAATATCGGAAATCTGGACCATGTGAATTCATTCTAACATAGATTTGGTGAAGGGGTTGAATTGAAGCGAAGAAACTGGCATGGTTTTCTCACAGTTTGATAACTGTAATTTGATATCGAATCCACTTGGCGCTCAAAACTTGTGTATTCAACAATTATTATTTTTAGTAAATTACATTTGTGGTATACAGAGTACACAAATTATCCACGCATAAATACTCAAAATTTAATTAATTAATTTATTTTTTACTATTTTCATCATATGTTTTCTAAAGTTACAAAAAATATCAACATTTTAGGTCTAAAAGTACATACAAAAATCACCAAGTAGAGTTAGCTATTAGGGGGTGTTTGGTTGGAAGGAATTGGTAGGAATTAGTGGGACTTGAAATCCAATTCCAACCAATTCATGTGTTTGGTTTAACATTATGGAAGGAATTGGAATTCATTGGATGGAAAATATTCCCTCATTTGAAGAAATTGAGAATCCTTCCAATAACCTATGGAATTTGAATTCCTTCCTTTTCTCCTGACCTGGTGCTCAACGTTGACTATGGCAATGTCGACTAGGGCTTCAGCGACTTTCACCTTCGTCCAGGTCGACAGTGGTTTAGGGCAACGGGGACTTTCACCTCCGACTAGGGCTTCTCCATGTGCGTCGGCGTCTTCGGTCAGTGCGTCTCGACTCTGGTCCGGTGTTCGATTTTGCGTCAGTCGGCGTCTCCATCTGCGTCGGCGTCTCCGATGTTCAATTTCGCGTCTATCACTTCGGTTCGATTTCGCGTCTGTCACTTCGATTCCGTAAGTCGATGAATTGGCGATGATGGCGACGATGGCGATATGGTGACAGACAGGGAGGCGGTGAGGCTTCGATGGTGGGCAAATAGTGGGGCGGTGGTGCAGGTTGGGATGGGAGCGGTGGTGGAGGTTGGGATGGTGCGGTGGATCTGTTAGTTGTGGTGTGGAACTGAATTCCAATTCCATGTGTATAGGTAACCAAACACAATGAGCCAAAGATTTAGATTCCAAATCCAAATCCTTCAAATTCCAATTTCTTCATACATTCCAATTCCTTCAGAAAACAATCCGTGAACCAAACGCCACCTTAGGGTTTTCTTTATAAAAGTGTATCTGTTACGTTTTGCTATTGTATATACCGAACTTTTAAAGTTACCATTTAACGTAATAGACTCTTCAAAGTTACCATTTTATGTATTGAACCTGCTATAGCATATCATATGTTGACGTGACACCGGTTTGACTAACTTAGTGATGACATGGTAGTGACTTGGATGTTGACATATCTTTTCTTTTTTTAAAAATAATTCAAAATGAAGTAATATTATATTTAATTGTTATTATTTAGTATTTGATGGGAACTATCATATGGGCTTCATCATCATCAACAAATAAAACCCTTTGGGTTCAAACAATGCATTCATATCATTTGGGACCATCATCAAGAAACAAAACCCTTATTATTTAGGGTTCAAACAATGCGTTCGAACAAGGCTTGATTTTTTGCTTCGAACCGTTTGCCATCAAAAGATTCGATTTAGGGTTCTTGTTTGAACAAGACTTGATTTTAGTGTTATTAAACACCGTCTGAGTAAGAGATTTTGCTTCTAAAGGGTCGAGATTGAGCTTTGAGTATCGTTTGCCATCGAAAGGCTTGATTTTGCCTCACATCTAAGTTCGATTTGGTTCATTTTCAAAGGTGTGCGATTCGATTTGTTCCTGGTTTCTGCTTCATCTCCAAAGGTGTGCAATACAAAGGTAAGAGATTCGGTTCATTTGATGTTCTTGGTTCATATATGAGTTCGATTAGAGTTTTTACTTCACATTTGAGTTCGATTTTGGTTCATTTCCAAAGGTGTGCAATTCAATTTTGTTCTTGGTTTCTGCTTCATCTCCAAAGGTGTGCGATTCAAAGGTAAGAGATTCGATTCGTTCTTGGTTCAGATCTAAGTTAGATTTTAGTTCATTTTTAGGGTTCAAATAATTGAATTTAGGGATTTTTGTTCTATTAGGGTTTTTGCTTCACATCTGTTAAGGTTCCTCTTCGCTATAGGATTTTTCTTCAATCTACTTTAGATCTGTATTTGTGTTTCCAGTTTTACTCATGTTCAAAGAAAAATATTCATATTCTTGTATTAGTGTTTCTAGAAAAATATGAATGATCTTGTGTTTATTTTCTAGATAAATATATGAATGTTGATTTACTTATGTGGCATAAGATGTGGATTTAAAAATAAACTAAATCTAAGGGTATAGTAGATAACTCAATACACAAAATGGTAACTTTGAAGAGTCCAATACATTAAATGATAACTTTGAAAGTTCGATACATACAATAGCAAAACGTGACAAGTTGGATACATTTTTACGAACTAAACCCATTTTATATCCCTCAAGGTCTCAATGATTTTGAGAGATCTAATAAAAACGGGTTAAGATTCTCAAGCATAAACATGATCAATTATGTTCTCTCATAAATATAAGAAAGAGACATACAAAGGGACTTATGTGCATTTGATACATAGGATGGTTTTTACAAATTGTGATAAATATTAAACATTAAAAATATATTAAATAATTATAAAACACGAAATAAATGAGAATTAAAAAAAATTGTGACATGCGACGAGAATACCTAGACCAACGGTGGAACCATCGACGCGAGGGAGAGAACAAATGTAAGGAGTGACGACAGAAACTTGTATCATAACATGAAGAGATGTGATTTGATTTCTTGTACAAGTCATCAATCATTATTATTACAATTAGTAATAATAAAGTAAACTCTTTATTAAAATTATTATTAAAAAGAATTTAAAATGATTATAAAATATTTTAAAATGATAAAACTAAGATTTTGGTTAAATATAATATTTTAAAAATTTATAAATGGTAAATATGAAATTTGTATATTAGGGTGACAAATACAATATTTTAAGATTCAAGAATGACATATATGAAACTATTTCTAATAATTTTGATTTAAATCAAAGTCAAAATTGAATCTAATTCTGTCTAGAAAAAGACAAAATTTGATTTTAATTTTTACCAAAATGAATGGTTAAGATTTAATAATTAATTTTTTATCTATATCAATGTCTAACACTATTTAATAGATTTTATTCATATTAATCTTTTATTTATATTAAAATATTATAATAATATTTAATTAATTAAATATGTTATTTATTTTTCACTTATAACTTTTTTTTATATAATGAGCTGTATATAAATATAAATATAAATATATCTTTGCAAGTATTTTATTTTTATTCATTAAAAATTCTATATCAATGTCTAAAATTGTTAAATATATTGTATTCATATTATTCTTTTATTTATATTAAAGATTATTAATTTAATACAATATTATATTGTATATTTATTAGTATTGCATTATAAATTTTATCATAATATGATATTTACCCAACATAAAGTATTATTCAAGTTTCAAACATAAGAATTTTAGATTCTTGCTTTGATTGAATATAACATTTTCATAAAACATAGCATTCACACGCATAAATTTATACATATATAACATTTCACATGTACACATGTTAAAATGGGCTTTCCGTAGATGTTTGCAAAAGTTTTGTTCAACGGGTATATGCATGGCAGCATGAGCCTACTTCTACTATGTTTAACAAATTGTAGTTCATGCATCGAAACATAAATTTGAGTGTTCATTCGAGTTGAATAAACTATATTTATGAAAACATTTATAAAGGGTAAATATGATTTTTGTGAATTAAGATGAGCAAATACGTTATTATAAAGTTTAAGAATGACGTATATGAAATTTTCTCTAATAATTTTGATTTAATTTAAAGTTAAAATTGAATCCAATGTTGACAAAAAAGGTCAAAATTGGATTTTTATTTTTATTAAAATGGATGAATAAGATTTAATAATATTTTTTTATCTAAATATAATGACTAAGATTATCTAATAGATTTTATTGAAGTTAGACTTTTATTTATATTAGAAGATGGTTCTTATTATATTTTTTACATTATGTATGTTTAATTTTTTTATTAATTTTCGTATTTAATTAAATTTAATCGACTATAATACTAATAAAAAGGATTGAAAGCATAGAAAACATTGAATCATGGGTATATTTTCCGGTGTTTTAAAACCTGAGTCGGCCTGTCCGGTTGAACCAATTAACGTGTGAGTCGATCAAGTGGACGGTTCAATAATGACATGGATAATACCTATTTTCGGCTCGGATTGAACCGGACAGTTGAACGGGTGGACAACTTAAAAATACATCTAACGAGTAAAAGCAAGAACCGGCTTTTCAAACACAATGTTGCATTAATATTTTAACATTAATTAATTTAATCTTGTAAGTTTAATTTACTATTAATCTATAATGTAACATTAAAACTTCTTATTTCACATAAAGATTGAAAACATGGTTGATCCTATTGTTAATTAAAAAACAAATTTTAAAACATTGGGTATATTATTCGTCCTTTGTCGTTAGTTACCAAACGATTGGCCTATCAATGTGGGCTCGAATTTGTCACAAAGATTCTCCTTTTGTTATTAAACTTATGAAAAGGACTCTTTTGTCATTTATTACAATTTAACAACCCCAAACCAGTCAAAAGTTGCTTGGCCCGGTTCTTCAAATTTTTTTTTTGTCACAAGAAAAATACATGCCAAAAATTCCTATACCAAATATAAAAGTATCAATTATGTTATTTATTTTCATTTTAACAGGTTTATCGGAAAAATCGATATATGATCTGATGCACGTGGTTTAACTATTTCTGTAGCCGTTTTCTATACTCCTAATCATTCAAGATGTTTGCACAAAGAAATAATCGAACCCGAATGGTGTTATCAATAATTTAAAATTTATTGAGGGAAGAGCCAAATGTTATAAATAGTTATTATATTATTTCGGGCAACTTTGACTTGTACGTACCCTTATTACATTTTTCAAAAGTTTTAAATCCCATGAACAAAATCCAACTTTTTATATAGTTTTCTTCAATATTCGGTACTATATATATATAATTAAATATATTTTTAATAAATTATGATATTAATAATAATTTTAAAATAAGATAGTGGGGTGTTCGTGAAGGAATCAGCGAACCCACAACCGATGATAAAAAGTCATATAAATTTTATTTATTTTTTGGTAGGAAAAAGGTGAAGATTCGTACGATTCTATCAGATCTTTAAACCACTATTTTTGTATATTTCCATCTAAGATTCTTCATCAAGTACAAACTAATAAATTTTATAATCATATAATAAACAAATACTTTAATCTTAGTATTAACAAATATGTAACTAAAACTTATAAACGTGAATAATATGTAACATCAAATCAAATATTTATAAATACTTTTATATTTTCTAAATGACTCGTATAATAAAATAAAATAGAATGACGAGGGATTACTTTTTAGTTTTTAGGTGTTTGTTTCGGCTTTTTATGGGCTTATTTTACGTAACTCGGGTTTATTTTCTTATTGCGAGTTATAATAAACTTATTAATCGAAAAAAACAAAAAAACAAGATTATTAAAAATAAATCCTTGATAAGCTAAACAAACACTCCTTATACATATTAGCGTGTTTATTAATACAACAAAAATATGTGTGTATTTTTAAGATTGTTTTATGTTTTTACGTAAAAAAGTGAAGATAACAAAATTGTAAAATACCACTTATCATTTTGTAAGAAAAAGAAGTTTGTGGAAGTGTTTATCTACACCCTAATCTATTTTCTCATTGTAATTTAGTCTATCAAAAATCTCAAACCTATAAAATCACTTGACTAATTGAATTCATGATGTTGATGTTATGCTCATCCATTAGAAATTAAATATTCCTTCTTTCTAATCACAGATTCTCAAAATGATAAAGTCCACATATATATATACGGAGAAGTTAAAATGAGGACTGTTTTTCGTACGAGAACTGCGAGAACTAATGTTAGCCATCCATGTTCTTCTCCTTCAATTGGATTGTCCACCCATGAATTCCTTACATGCACCTTGCCATACTCAATCCCCCAACGCTCTTCATCCATGAATTCCACTTACCATTTGAATGGCTAAGATTGATTCTCGCATTTCTCGTACGAAAAACAGTTCTCGTTTAAACACTCCTCTATATATCTATCTATATATATATATATATGTGTGTGTGTGTGTGTGTTGATTAAAAAGGTATCTTTTAAAAGGACAACAAATTGGATGGTTTGCAAATTGTGGATGATAATGGGGCATTTTCAATGGGACCTACACCTACTTTTATTTTTGATTTCTAGACGGGACATAAAAATGTTTGTGAAATTGAGTAACATCCATAACAAAATATTGGAATAACAAGTTAAATTTAGAAGATTGTTAGTAAAGTTAAACTTGTGTTGGATTTATTTGAAGACGATCTTTTCTTCAACTTATATATTATTTAAAGTTAATGTTTAAATCAGCTTACGTAAGGTTGATATCATCTAGAATTAAAAGTTTTTTTTTTCTTTCTTTCTTCTTCTCAAACTCAAGAATACAACATAAGAGAGAGTTAAGAGACAGAAGAAGAAGAGAGACGGGAAGAGCAACGGTTTGAAAAATGTGATAAGAGTTTCAAAGAGCCTATATATACATTTATGTTTATTTCTAGATAAATCTTTTTTATCAAATAATGTGGATTAAAAGTTAGCCTTACATCAACGTATAACTATAAAATGTAAATCAATACTTTAGAAAGTATTTTTTAAAAGTTTAATACATTAAAAAGTAAGTATTAAAGTTTGATATATGAAATAAAAGTATTTTTTTAATGAGAGTATGTCTACCTATTGAATCCTTTCTCTAATACAGGTAAAAATCACTCTTATAACTTCTCACTAAGACCGTTAGCATTTATCTAATACAACTTAGCCTATCGTTTTTATTACATCAGCGTCACATCATCTTCCTATTTTATATCTCTTTCAACCCTCAAACTCTACATTCATCCCTCACAAGCATCTTATCTTTTACTTTACTTATTTCTTGTTACTACTATTATTAATTTAAATTCTATAAATAATTCAAAATGTAACACAAGACCGAATATAAAATATTATATTTTATAAATTAAAACTAACACTATAACCTTATAGAATAAAAACTTTAAAGATAAAAGAATTACATAAATTTTAAATAGAAAAAGATAACTAATCTTCGCTATTGTTTCTTGAAAGTTGTGTAATATATTTGATTAAATTCGCTTGAGGGTTATCATGCGTCTCTTAGTTACAAACTTCTTGAACACTAGCCGCGAATTATTCTTCGCTAATCTCTTCGTCATCTTTCTCATCAACTTGAATGTTGTTTTCATCGAAACGATAAATCGTGCTACCTTCGTCTTCTAGTACGTATTATTTAATATGATGCAAGCTTACATTACTTCTAGTACGCACTACATCCTTTCGTACCGCTTCTAACGTGGCTTTAAACCTTAATCGTCTTGTATCTCGAGGGCATGTGAATAATTTGACAAAATTAGTTCATTCGGGATATATCTCATTTGCAAGATAAAAGCCATGTTTGTAGACTACTCTGTTGACTTAAAACGGACACGCCGGTGCTTTTCAGTTGTAGATATTGTTAAATAACAACGACTAGTTGATCACAATGAAGTCGATATCGGACCCGGAAACCCCGAAATATGCAATGCCAAAAAGATATTGTGATGCTACCGCCTCTAGCATAATTATCAGATGAGATGTTCACCTCTCATGTACTGCCCGAGTCATGCAACCGGGCAATTTGCCCAATCCCATTCACATAATCGAGGCTTCTTAGCATGCCGGAAAACTTGTGCCTAGATTAATGCGTGTCATATAAACGCTTAATATCATCATAACAAGGTTTACATAAAGTATCGGCTACCATAAAGACTGATGATACAATTCGAGAAGTGGTGTAAGCATTCTCGTGCAGTTGAATCCAACATCTTTAAGTGCTAATTGAGAAAGCTAGCGGATAGCCGGATACCCCATATGCATTTTCTGAATTGCCGATGTACACTTTTGAAAAGAATATAAACTGTTTTTTACATCTAGCATCCCTGCCCTGTTGAAATATGTAAGCTCTCACTCCATATCCTCGACTATTCGTACGAATACTCGTATGCTCATGCGCAACCGTCGCCTAAAGCTCTTGTCACTGTAATTACAGTTATCCGCAAAATAATCTTGAACAAGTCGCTTGTCTGCAACTTTATGGTCTCTAGTTGCTTCAGCTCCTCTTTATCTTGGACATGAAATTTCTTCTTCGCCATGATCGAATATAATATCTACGACTTGGGTTATTATCACACGAAATATCTTGGTTCTCATGTTTCAATACGTGATGAGATTAAATCCCCCTTCCGACAATGAAGACGACGATGGCGATATTTTTTTAGTGTAAAGGAGAGTTTGAGAAAGAGAGAGAGAATAGTTGGTGGTGTGAGAAAATAAAATGAAAGAAGATTGGTATTTATAGGAGAGAAGAAAAGAAGAAAAAAAATCAAAGTTACCGTCAGATAATGGTAAAATAAAAAAATTACAAATTTTGTGTGGGTTGGTAACCAGCAAAGCCATCAACCTGACGGTCAAGGGGGTGCAATGGAGTTCTCTCGAGACTCGTGGCTCACCCGCCCTCTCCCCACGAGTCCGACACGGGTAGTATAATTAACTTGGTAAGAATCACTACTATCTTCAATCTTGTACAACAAAAAAGAGATCAAACTACCAACTTTCATCTCTTCTTACAAAAGATAAATTTATTCTCTTTCTTTTCCAACTAACTTTAGAATACGCATAACAAGATATCTCATGAAAAATGCTAGTAAACTTCTTCTCTTGCTTAATCGGTATAAGATATGAAATGATAATCGAAGAATACTTAAATAATTTTAAAGTACTTAGAAATATGTTCATGAAAATGCATGCAAGAGGTTGGGCTGAATGAATGAATGACTCAACAAACTTTTATAGAAAAGTAACAAACATAAAGTGCATCACTGTATCCATTATACTAGTGAGGTGATTCTTACATAACAAAAGCGGTCATACATAATAATTTTATATATCATCAACTTTTAACATGTGCATTAATTATTTGCACATTATTGTGTATAGCTAAAAACCGTTGTGTACGAATCAACTCTCAATATACTACTATACTAGGAACGGTCCAGCCACGCTTGACTATGTATCGACCATAGAGGATGGTCTGACCACCCCTGGATAGCTATAGTACGTTACATTCCTGAACAACTTTTTAATACCTTTTTATTATTTTTAATACCTTTTTATTAGTTCTAACAGTCAGGACTCTTCAATATCACCTTCTATGCTTTTAGACCATGTACATCCATCCCACTCCTCCCCATTGCCACATTAGCGCCACATTATTTTTTTTCTCTCATCTCTCATCACCCCACTCCTATCACTCTAACCCGCACATCCATCCCTCTCAATCATTCCATCTTAAAAAAAAGTAGTTTTTTAAAAAAAACATAGTGCGCGTGACTCGGAACCAACTAAACAAGCGGGTATGGGGGTGGCGATGGTGTATCATGCTATCACGCTCCAACCAGCTACACACCCGCTGGTTGGATGTCGGCAGCCTTATAAATGAAAACTCTAAATAAATTTTTAATTGGCTAGAGTTTGACCAAATCAACAAACTCAGTTTGTTAATAAAAAAATTGTCAAGCTCAAGATTTAAAAATGTTGCTGGAAGAATACTTAATTTGTTTGTCATTATCCTTTTTTAGGGTGAGTTGGTCTTGTGAGATCGACCATATTAGTGTATATTTCTTCCAACTAGTTTCTTTAAATTCAATTTTTTTATTTGAAATTATTTAAATTTTATAAGAATTTGGTTGGTTAACATAAAATAAAAAAAGTTATTTGAAAACGATTTGACATGATAACTCTTTTGACCATTTTCCCCATTTATACCCAGTGGATGAATGACTTGTCACATGAAAGAAAAAAAGTTTCAAAATTTATGGGATAATGACCCTTTTTGTCACCCAGCTTTTCAACATCACCAACAACAACAAAAAGAAAAAAGAAATTCATGTTATTTTCACCAAGATTAAAACTTTTTAACATGGTCGGTCAAATAAGTTTAATATATATATATATATAAAAGTTTATTTAAGAATCGTTTTTATTGCGAGAACTAAAATCTTAGCCGTTCAATTCCCTCTCTTTCAATCGGATTTGCTCACTCATAAATTCCTTACATGCATCTTGTCACACTCAATCCCCACGCTCTTCATCCATGAATTTCACTTACCAATTGAACGGCTAAAATTGGTTCTCGCACTAATAATATATATATATATATATGTGTGTGTGTGTGTGTGTGTGGAAAAGTTTGAACGAGAACTGTTTTTCATACGAGAACCAATCTTAGCCATCCAATTCCCCCTCCTTCAATTGGATTGCACACCCATGAATTCCTTACATGTACCCTGTCACACTCAATCGCCCTACGCTCTTCATCCATGAATTCCACTTAACACTTGAATAGCCAAGATTGGTTCTCGCAGTTCTTATACAAAAAACAGTTCTCATTTGAACCATTCCATATATATATATATATGACAAAATAATCTTAATTTCATCTTGAATTTGACAATTCTAACCCTCTACAACAATTGAATACAACTTTTACTATGCATTAGTATACAAGACAAAGAAAACCACCGACAATTGAAGGAGTTTCACTCGTGAGTGGGCTCCTTCCATGTGTCAACCTCATTGCTACCCTGTCATCATGACTGATATATTCTTCTTGTAACACTAGCTCTTTCATTCTTTCTTCAACTTTTTTCTTAGACTATGAGTGGGATACTGGGATGTGTGTAATAAAAAAAAGCGAGTGAAATCGGAGTGAATAGTTGAAATTTTTAGGATGATAATTCATTACATCATCTTGTCAACCTTTTTTCTTCATTATATTGAAATCGTACTCGGTCACACCATGATACTCACTAAAATGTCATTTAATACACATAAAAGTGACTTTTACCAGCATGAGAGGGCTCACGCTGATCTTCATGTTGCCACTAGCATCAACATCACAACATTGTAGAGGTCTTTCGGCACTCGCACGCTTTCTCTAGTCTACCCCTCTTACAGTAGTTTAAAAGTAAAAGTAACGTGATGATAATGAGACGGTAAAGTAGAAATAAAACAGTAAATAACCATGATACTAATGTTGAGAAAAGAAAACTACATGTATTTACTAAGAACATACACACCTTCTGAAAAGCGATTTCCTACTTTAACGAGCTATACTTTGATGTACGCAACCTAACCAATTATGTGATCGTTTCCTATATTCTCTCTCTCTCCCCATCCAAGATGTTTGCGTCCACAAGGATTGAATACGAGTCTCTTCGTTCCACCGGTAAGCTATCTTGAGAATTGAGATAGTTTAAGAAGGTAGATACCCAAAACATCAAAAAAATAATAATAAAAATAACCCAAAACATCAAAAACCCCTTTTTTGGAACTTTTTTATTTGTATAAACGACAATAATTATTTTTTTATTGATAAAGTACACACACAACCTTTTTCTTCTTTTTTGCAACATAAAAGAATACTAGATAAATATGGCATGTAACACAAGTTATATATCATGGAGCCATAGAAAGAGGGAAAAATAAAAAAGAGCAATGTGAAATGAAAAGTGGCCTTTCCGGAATGCAAAGAGACCTCATTTCTCAAAAGCCAACTTCTCTTGTTCCATACTCAACTCTTACGGACTCTTTTGCATGTTACTACATCTACACACAATAATCTTATAATTACACCACACACACCATTGCATTGTCAAATTACCAAAATATCCTTTTGGGATCCAATTGTATTGACCAGGACAAAAGATCCAATATTTCACAAGGAAATAAATGTTTAAATATTGCATTGTTGTATGATCATGTTTCCTCATCTCAAAGACAAATGTATCTCACATGAAGCCAAGATTCCAAGAAAATGGAATCTTCCCAGATCAAGAAATCATTAATATAGCAAAACAAGTATAAGAAAAGAACTAATCCTGCAAAATTTTCACTCTTTCTGTATATATTCCTTTGTTTTGTTTTTAATTATGAGCTCTCCTTCATTAATCAATCGCCGCGTTGTACTATTTATCTATATAGATATGTATACATCTATACACTATCTTTGCCTGAGGTGTGAAGATGACCTTTCCAGCAATTGTTCTCAGATTTCTCATCGTCACCATCATCCATGCTGTCACCGCCAGTAGTGGAAGTTCCACCGGTGGCGGTGGTGCAGTTCAAGAGAGGTCCATCAGGAGAACCAGATTGAGAACTTACGCGCTTTTCAACATAATGATCATGGGGATGGGGAGGGTTCCATAAACTTCCTAAAGCAACAGTGGGTGAATTTGACAACGCGTTGTAAGATGGAAGCCTTTTTGTATGAAGACGATATTTCTACAATTTGCAGAAAAAAACAAGCCTGTTTAGTATTGTGCATTAAACAGAGGAATTGCAAAAAGAACTTAATTAGTAATATAGCTCACCTGCAAATGGCTCTTCACTTCATCATTGGTGAGGCCATCTACTTGCATAAGCTCTCTAATCTGCTTGGGGGTGGCGACTGCAAGAATCAATCTTGATTTAGAATTTTCATAAACCAATCTGTTTCTAATTATGAAGATCAAATGGAATATGTAACAATATTATGACACTCATTCTCATATGCACCCATAAAAAGGCAGGCATTTGACTAATTGATTAGTCGGTAACTCGGTACCACCAGTTTCTGTAAAATAACCAAAAACAGAAATCTTGTAGCCTCATAATGCGATAAGTGTTGCAGTTTTCATGAGTGATCAACAGTTTCATTTCCAAGAATTGTTGATCATAAAGCAAGATGTAATCCAATCTTTAAAAAACCAAATACATGTCGATTTACAAGTTGCACCAATCATCTAAGAATCCTATCCTTGTTTTCTCTACAGAACCTGAATTTAATTTTAATCCTAAAATGTTTAGCATGTAATAATGAACATTCATTTTTCAAAAACTAACCTTTTGAACCACCAAGTTGTTGCAGCGCATTGACAAAACGTCTATGCAACTCCGTGGACCAGCATCTTCTTTGTTTCCTAGATGTCTGCTGTTGTGGTGGCTGTGGGTGAGGCTGAGGTTGAGGGTTACCAATCTGTATATTTGATTCAACATCTAGTAGAGAGCAAGGAGTGATAAGGGAAATCTCAGGAACAGAGATTTCCTTCTTATTTTCATTCCTTTTTGTACCCACAACCGAAAATCCACAGTATCCCTTAAAGGGGATACTTTTTTCCACAGAATACGGATCACCAATCATCCCATTGTGTTGTTCCTCAGTTCTCTATAACCAAATCAAACATATAGATGCATAAATGAATAGCTGCATACACTTAAACAAACACGAGTCACTTTTCTGAGTTTATCCCTAATTCTTACCTTTTGAATTACTTGCTCAACTGAATTTTGTTTAGAAATATGGTTTTGATTTGTGTCTGAATTGTTCTCAATCGTGTTCCAGAGCTGGGTAGAGCTCAACCAATTCTTCTTATCACCACTATCGGTTTCAACATGTGGATCTTCATCACAAGTCTTCGTAAGTGGTATGAATTCTTCGAGCACTGGCTGATTTGCTGATTTCTTGAACACCATTAATTCCTCTCTTAACGCAACAATTGCTGAAGAACAAATTATCACACTAGCGTTAATCAAATGGAAATCAAATGAAATTAGCTAAATCAATCAGTCGAACACTTGAAACGAATCTTCAGAATCACCATCTTCTACAATTATCATAAAATAACTGAATGATCCCAGCCTTATCAAACCGTCAAAGAATCACAAAACCTATCTATGGATTTGGATTATATCAAAAACCCCAAGTCCAGATTGCGATTGACAATCAACAAAACAACAAACTTCCATTGATCAAATCGCATAGAGAAGTAAACCACAGCTATAAAAATACTCAAGTGAAAGAGAAAAAAAACAAAACAAAAGAAACGAACCATCATTCATGAGAAGCATGCAGAGAGGAAGCTCGCGTTTAAACGCGTCGATTTTCCTCATCTCCGTCTCTAACCTGGCAACAAAATCATCGATTTTCAAAATCTTCTCAGACACGCTACCGATGGTCTCCATTTCTCCCAAAAATTGACCGATTGATTTAGGGATAAAAGTGGGTTTGAAATCCAAAGTGAGTTCAGGAGGCGGAATCAGATTACCCATTTTGCGTTATTTCCGATCAAAATGGTAATTGATTATGATGATCAAAATCGAAACATAGAGACAAACATAGGAGTGAGTGAGGATCTATATATGTGTATACTTCTTGTTGTGTAGCTAGCTATAAAGAAATAATGTGTAGGGGAAGGATTAAAAAGGGAATCTAGAGAGAGGGTAGGGTTGTGGGTTAGATTAATAGAGAAATCAAATGGAAGAAATGAAAACTGTGAGGAGATTCTGTTTTTCTTCACAAGGCCGGTATAGGAGGATAGATAATTAGATATTAGACAGACGGTGTCATGTGTTGATTTGAATGCCCATCTGGCCTTCCCTCAGCTCGGCTCGTCGCGTATTTTTATCTTTGACTTATATTACACAATCGCCCCCCATACTTCGCCCATCTTGCAAATTTATCATTTTACTACTTTTTTCTGGTTACAAGAACAATTCAAGTATCAAAATCAACGGAAAATACAAGAACAATTCAAGTATCAAAATCAACGGAAAATATGAAAAAAAAGAATTAATGAATTCCGCATAATATATTATAATGAGTAAAAAGATAAAGTAGAAAAAATAGTATAAGAATATATAATCTAAAATAAAATTAATACAGTAAATATGATATAAATTTCTTCTTAGAAATGGTGCCCTTTTTATATTCATTTAACACGTTTTGCTTAGAAAATTAAATTTTTGTAATTTCCAAAATAATGAAAATTTTCTTATGAATCATAATAATACATAGGAATAATTATTTTTCTTGTGAGAACTATTAATGACTAATTGATAGTAGTATTTTAATCATTTATATATTTACATAATCATGAATTGCGTTCTGATTGGCCATTCTTAATGAGTGTGACTTGATTTATTAATGAGTTACAAAAATTATTAGCCATTAATTTATTTTAATCAAAATTGATTTTCGTATGTAAAACAGATCTGGTTTAAATCCTCTTAGTAATACACATGTGGTTGATAATAGACAAATGGAGTTACAAATGCATGAAATTTGTTGGGACTAGAGTATGTAGTTGACCAGATAAGAGTTAATGGATGCAGTTTTAGAAAGACCAGCTCATAAACAATAATTGTACTATTACAATCTTATATGGTTGGTTGGTGTTTATATTTAGCAAACATTAATTCACATCTTCTCTCTCTCTCAATGCAATACTTACCATTACAAAAAGATGAAGTTTTTACATAACAAAAACACTAAAGGCAAGATCCCAAATTGCGAGACGCGATCCGAGGCTTACAAAACCACTGTACACAATTAACAGCCTAGACTACATCCTTTTAAGTTGCTAGCAAAGGTAAGACAAATAGATACAACTCTTTCTTACATCCGACCACACAATCTAGGGTCAATAGCCAAGATTACCAACCTAATCTTCGTTTTGGGCCATCTTGCATTTCACTTTGTTCAAAAAATTATCACACAAAAATAACATGGAATACAAGGACCAAGTGCAATACATAAGTGATTGTTTTATATAGACTTGTACTAATTCTAATTTTTCTCTCCCCTATTATTTCATTTACTTTCTACTTCTATTTTATTTTATTTGTTTTTTTTTCTTGGGCTTCCTTCACATAAGGAATTACAAAAATTACATTGTTAGCATGACTATCATGTTTGGTTGGTTATTTATGTTTTTTACATAATGAAACTGATCATTAACAAATTCGAATCAAGCTTATTTTAAAAGATCCTTACTTAACATGATTGTCACATATGATGACCAAGGAAACAAACTCACAAGAATTTAAACTTTAAAGATGGTAGTTTATTTAGGGACGGTGGAATAGAAAATTGTATAACACATAAGCCCAAATTAACTAAATTGGTTATACCTGAAAATATACTAACCAACCCATACCTGATTAGGGGTGTAATCGAGCCGAGGTGAGCCGACACAGTGCCAAGCTCGAGCTCGACTCGGTTCCAAAGCTCAAGGCTCAAAACTCGAATCGAGCTCGGTCGAGCTTTAACTTTCAAGCTCGAGCTTGACTCGAGTAAGTAATCGATACTCTCGAGTTCGACTCAACTCGACTAACATTAATTTAATAAAATTTTGTAGCAACAAATGTTAAAATACATTCCGAAATTCAAATTTCACATTTTCGAACAACAATTAGCAGCTAGCTACTAAGGGTATAAAAGTAAATGACGTATATGGAAAAGAGTAAAATGGTAATTTACTACAAGCTCGATTAGGCTTGCGAGCCTGGCGAGCTGAATATTTCAGAGGAGTAATTTCTACACAATAATTTGTACTCATACACATTGTTTTTGGACCTTCATGTCCTTAAATACATCGATGGAAAATTAAATTGATAATTAGATAAATGTATGATTGTCCATTTTGTTATATATAACTAAATTATGTCATGCAAAAATCAAATCCCAAAATTACATTATGAGTTTAGTTTTCTAGAAGATACGAATTGACTTATCTTTAATCTTAAATCTTAAATACATATTAAAAAAATTAAGTTATGATGTCATCATTTTATTTTTAAAGTTTTTGCACCAATCATGTCACTTTATTTTCTCAAACACCTTTAAATTAGTTGTTTACATAAAAACCTTAAGTCTTTCATATTTTTCAAGATTTTTATTTTTTTTAGGTTATTTAGTTAACATTAAAATACATAATTATAACCTTAAGCCAATTATTTCCCGTTATTTTCTCAAATGCATTTATTATTATTTTCTTAGGTGATTTAATTTGTTAATACTTTTTGTATGTTTTACAATTGTTTATTATAGATGTTAGTATTATTTAATCATCCCCGAAACATACACGGGTGTTAAACTAGTAAATATTATTAGCTTGGATTTTTTAGAAGGATATATCGAATATCATAAGTTAGTAAATAGTATTTTTGGATATTGAAAGATAAAAGTAGCATATATACAACCCACCGGATTTAGAACTACTACAAATATATGGTCGCAATCGCATAATTCTTCATGATCGAGTGTTTTATTAGCTGTAATCACATTTATTGGAATTAAAGTCGTCAAAGGAAAAAAGTACTTTTGTTGCAACATATATAGTTTTACAAAATAATACCCACACCAGTTTTCGATCTCGTAGAAAATAATTAATTAATAACTTTTAAACCCATTTAATTTGAAAAATAAAACTATGTTTAATTCTTCCAGTAACCTTCAACTTTTATTTCTGTTGAACGTAAAATAAAACAAACACGCAATACGTTTTTTTTTAATGAAAAAATTATTATTTAGTAGGGATGAGCGCGGTTTCAAAACCGGACCGGACCGAATCGAACCCGAAAATGGTCAAAATCTAGAACCGAGAACAGTCCCATATAGGAGTAACCGGTTCCGGTTTTTCAGTTCCAAAACCCGCAAAACCCGAAATATTTGAAACCTCTATTAAAATTTTCTCTACCTAAGCTTGCATACTATAGAT
>JAUEJL010033418.1:0-21248 GCA_032274825.1 Drosophyllum lusitanicum
ATGTCAACCCATGCCGTGACCAACGCGATCTCTTCCTCGTTTGTCCACGAGATAGGTTTAGCTCTGTTGAAATATGCCCCGCCCTTCTTCTTTTGTGATGGTCCCTCTTCGTGTGTTTCCGGTTGCGGTTCCGAAATTTGTGATGGTTCTTGCTGTTGTTGTTGGGTTTCGGGGACATAATCTTAGTATTCGTCTCCTTGGGTTAATGGAATTTGTTGTTGTTGCATCGGGTAGCCAAGATGAGTGAGAGAAATGTCTTGGGGTTGATTAAGCATTCCCGTATAAGAAAACCGTGGTGGAGCAAAAAACGAGTTTGGTTGGTACGTGGGTGGCGGAATGTTTATAAAAAACGGATTGTCGAGCCTTTGAGGTGTGGAACTCGTAACCCTCGATCAGTTATGTCCGGATGAAGGGAGAATGGAAGAATGGAAGAATATAGTGAATTGTGTTAAAAAATGGTGAATAATAGTGAATATATATAGTGAATAATTGGTTAAATAAAAAAAATTACCATTGAACGGTAATTTTTTTTTTAAAAAAGACGTTGAAAGGGTGGGGGGTTGGGTTTGCTTCCTCTGAGTTCCAATACCCGCTTGCCCTACTCGAATTCACGTAATGGTGTTCCCGATGGGTACTCGATGGTACCCGATGCCTTCGAGTCGACCGTAACGGACGGTCTAATAGGGAAGCTAAATCACTTATAGAACCTTTTTTTTAATTGTCCACGGAATTTTTTGCAATAACGACTGAGATATAGCTTGACGTTGTACAAGAGTATTGTTCTTTTTAGTAACTAAATGTCTAAATTTGTGACATGCTCCATATGAAAATTAGAAGTGTCAACGGTGATGGAGAGTATTATTTAAGACAAATTTGGTGGAATAAAAGGATAAATTTTTTTAAAAGTTTAGTTGAAGAAAAAAAGTAAATTTGAATCTTTGATTGGTGTATATATGGTAGCTGAAATTTCTCAAGTACATTAAAGAAATAAAAGACAGCAAAAATTAGTTTCGTTATTTTAGCAACAAAAATAAAATCTTTAGACATATAACTCAAATCTAATAGGATCTAAGAAATAAAACATATTAATTAGTAATATTATTTGTTGTTAATTTGTTACAATAGATTTTTCCTATTAGAGTTTCTTTAAGAGTACGAGTCTCTTGATTAAAAAACCTTCAGAATTTGATCTCTTGACCTCTTCTAGCAAGTGAACTATTCAGTAGACCACCAAAGTAATGGTTTAAATTTTTTTTATATTATATCATGTAATTAAGAAAATGTTTCAGTCAATCATCGTTATTCATGGCTTAGATTCTAACAAAAATTCAACATTTATAACTACAATTTTATTTTAACCACAAAAATAGGTAAAAGCAAAAAACATAGCACTATTGTACTTTATAACTGCAATTTTATTTTAACCACAGTCCCTTTTAATATCAAACATAAAACTGACACATCATCATTAACATCAATAATCATGCTTTCCATTTATGGTGGTAATTTTGACTCCATGTTTTTGGTAAAAATAGAAATAAAATCTCAAAAATAGCAGTAAAAATTTTGTGACAAAATTTTATTGAGGGTACGGAATATATGTGGACTTGTTAAATTTCATGAGTTTAAAAAAAGAAAATGTTTTAATGGAGGTAAAAGTGTCATTTTACATAATAAAGATAGTATTAATTATAGTTTTTTTAAATGGTGTGTTTTTTATCTCATAATAATTTTGGGAGGGATGGAACAATAATTATATAAGTAAACGAGTTTAATGGGTCAACTTAAGGTTTATCGGGTTAACCTGAACCTGACCCAAAAAAATTCGTGTCGACCCATTATTTACCCAACTTGTTTTCGTGTCGAGTTTGTGTTAACCCACGTCAGGTTAGGTTCATGTCGGGTTTCGGATCATGTCAAGGATTCCCAGCCCTACTGGTAGTGTTGCATTCCGACTATGATGGTGTGGCAACAAATTGTAGCAATGCAATTAATGCAAGGTTTAAATAGCAAAAATGTTATTTTGAACCTTACATTTAGTACCGCTTTAACTTGTAAAAAAATGTAACAATGGTAACTGATTAAGCGTAAAATAGAAAAAGTGACGATTAACGACAATCTTTTTTTAGAAATAGACAATCATTTTAGGACGAACTAAATTAGTATAATAGATAACAATATGGGGAAGAAGAGAGTAGATCACAAGGACTAAACTTGTAATCCACTCATAAATTTTCCTTATAATATTGGGTTGTTTAATCAAAGAAAAGCGGGGTTATGTTGAGTGAAGTTGAAGGGAAGGAGTGAATAATTTAGCACTAATAATGCTTAGATATGAGGGGAAAACACCGTTGTCATGTGCCATTGCGGGTGCTTTAAATGAAGTTTGTACTATGTTCTAAGCAGTTTGACCAACACATTTCATGAATCCATGTTACCCTCAATTAATCCACTAATATTTCCACCCTGTTAATAATTTATTTATTATAATAATAATTCATTGAAATTCAGACCACCATCTCTATAATTGTCGTCCCCTATAAATACGTCAAACTATATGACTTAAAATAAAAACATTCTGCACAATTTTTTTTGAAAAAAAAGAAAAAGAAAAAAGGGTATTAAAACGACATCGGTTTAGGACTTTTTAAGGTATTGGGTCTCTTTAGTTTATAAAAAGGGACCGGGTGAGGTTTTGCTTTAAGAAGGCTTGAAGGATAAGTGCAATGATGGAGGTTGCATATGATGGATGTGTGGAAAAAGAAGGCCATGCATGTTGTCATCATTCTTTCTCCTTCATTAAAATATCTCATCCCTCTTTGTCATTTTGTAAAAGATTATTATAGCAAAAATGGTTTCTTAACTTATGTTTTATATTAATATTTAATTTAATGATTTGGTGATCGATGTTTTTTAGTATTGAAACCAAAAGGAAATAGTTTAGTACTTCTTTTTGTAGTTTCCCATGTTGGTAGATAGAAAGTGAAATAAGAATTCATTAGTTGTTTCTTTTTTGGGCTAATTACAATAAAATAGGATTTTATCCCTTTTTTTTATAATGTCAGAGTTTGGGTTTTATACTTTTATAAGCTTAAATTTTATTATCATATACAATTAAATTAATGATCACAACTTTAGTAGATAATATTAATATTAATATTATTAGTAAAATCGTTAAACATGCAAGTCAAAACGATAACAATCTCAAATCTCGTCACCAATTCAAGTTATCTGCTCTTGGCTCCCTTTCTCGTTTCTTCGAGTTTAACAAGACTCAATAAGGGATTCAACAAGTTAAAACTTGTAGTCAGCACTTTGTTTGTTTTTTAATATAAGGTCTTATTTTAAAGAAATATCTATGGGCGCGCAGAAGTTTCTGGTAAGCTTGTTTGTTTTTTTAAAGAAACGTCTGCGCGCCCGCAGACGTTTCTAATAGGCTTGTTCGTTTTTTCGCAGAAATAAGACCTTATTTTGTCTTATTTTTGCTTATTTTCAGAAGCTAAAAACTACATCTTTTTTTCGCAGACATTCTCAGATTTAAGATCTTTTAAACCACATCTTCTCATGAAGACATAAAATAAAACATAAGACATTTATGTCTTAAAAAACAAACAACACCTAAACATTCTTCCTTTCCTTAAAATAATGTTTTCTAAAAGAATATTTTACATGATAACCAACGTTAAACCACTAGACCCCAAATTCATTGGAATGTTACATTCATTTTTTCTCACTTTATCTCAATTGTCACATCAACGTCACATCAGCTTTTATCTTTTATCGTATGCATATCACAACCAACCAAGAAAATAATCATTCCACTTCATCTCAGCGTCCTTTTGCATTATTTTCCCTCTCTGTCTCTCTCCTAATATCGCAGCGGCATGGGGGCATGTAGGAGTGTTCATGAATGGTTAACCGAGCATTCGGTTAACCGGACTATCATTTTGCAAGTTTCGTGAACATAAACCTAAACCAAAAAAGTCAATTAACCTAGAGTCGGTTAACCGGTGTTTTCGATTCAGTTATTCGGTTAACCAAATAGCCATTTCTAACTATTAAATATATTTTTAAAATAAAAACTTTCAAAATTAGTATCCATATCTCGATTTGAACATAGTTTAAATTAGAAATTTATAAACATTATAAATTGTTTAATTTATTTATTAACTAATTTGGTAAAAGGAAAATTGTATGAACAAAGATGTGGATAAAATAGAGCAAAATTAAGTTAAAAGGTAATAAATAATAAGATTCGTCAACCTAAATAATAACTATATATATTGAAAAATGAAATGTACATATTGGTTATTTATAACAATTTGTTATGAGTTGATAATTATTATATTGTAAATATTGATCAGTAAATATTCGTTCGAGTAAATAAATAATAATAACGTTATTACTTTCGTCCCAATAATTAAATATTAAATCTCAGCAGCGGAAAATATTTAAACAAGAGTTTGAAATAAAACATATAAAATTATTTACATTTCGAGCGGCTATCACGCTGGTGCCTTGCCCTTGTCTCTTCCTGAAGGCCTTGAAAAGAATTAAATATTAACAGGTAAGCTATAAACTTAGTGAGCAACACATTCTCCATACTTTATGATCCACACATTACACATAAATGCACATAAGGCCCCCTCGGCCAGAGCCACTCAGCCACGATGTCTAAAGACATCCATTTAGTTAGTCCACTCGACCTTGATGCCATAGGCAACCCTTCGGTTATCCCGTATACACATACATATCATGTGACAAAATACACACGTATTGCACATATCACAAATATACAAATACATCATAAAATAAGGATAAGTGAAACTCACCTGATTCTAGTCTAGCGTTAGGTACGATTCACGTCACAGTTTTAGAAATTCGCTCAACTACCGACGAGCACCTACAATTAATTTGCAACCCATAAATCCTCTTGCTTCACACTTCCATGCAAAATCCTATGGTTCACGATTAACTAGCCTTGTCCAAATTTGCTTTGGGCCTTTAACTTATTTCATGATTCGGGCCTTAGGCCCATTTGCGATCCAAACATCTAATTCATTTGTGGTTTGTACGTTAGGCCCAAAGTATACTTCAAGATCGTTTTATATATATAAATATTATTGCATATGTATATATATATATATACACACGTACATATATATGTTTATACATATATATGAAACCTGCGATTTGATATATATATATATATACACACACACACACACATACATATCAATCACCTGCGTTGCATATGTATGTTCATATATGTTCACGCGCATATACCTATATATATATTTCTACATTAGACAGATACATACATACATATATATATTCTCAATTACAATCGTAACCAAATTTCAGATTGATCTCCCGGTTTCTACACTCCCTATCGAGCAGCAACAATCCCAAAACCCATTGAACTCATACAAAAATTATGTAAAAACGATGGCTAAGGTTTACAGACTCAAATCATCAGATTAGAGTGCACATCATGTGGTTCCAGTTGTTCTACCCATCTCCATTTCGTCGACAGAGAAAGAAAAACGAGACACCCACCCGCAGACGACAACTTCCCGCTTGAATCTCTCTAAAACATTATCATTTCAATTGGTTTCAAGTTCTATGGATCCCTAACCTCACCTAGACTAACGCCTAGCATTTAATTGAATTGTTATTGAGTTTACATCCATCGATTCTCCTAGAATTGGTCTCGGTTTTTAGGCTGTGGTCAACAGCCCTGCAGATCGGACCACCCCACGAAACAAAACAAGCAACTCGAAACACATGAGATGGAGGATGCTTTCGAACACTAACCTGATGTCGTCTCTTGGGTCCTCGCACACAGAAAGGGTCGAATCCCTGCCTTTCGTTCCTACTACTTCCTCTCCTCCCTGCGTCGACTCCAGTTCGTAGCCCCAAGTCTAGGCGGCTGTTGGGTTTTAAGTAAATCCTAAGCCCTAAGTTTCCTAATTTACTTTCTAATGGCCCAATTCCAAGCATTTTAATTCCCTAGCCCAATTTCTTTTGTTTTTAATATATAAGCCCACTAACTTAAAATGGTTATATAAATTGGGCTTAAAATCCTATTTAATGTACACATTAGTATTTGAGACTTGAAGGTAGTAGTAGTATTGATAATAATAATAATGCTAATACTGATAATTCAAATAATAATAATACCGATTACAATGGTAATGACCCTCATAAAAAAACATAAATATATTAAATTCGTAAACGGGTATTACAAACGATAAAAAAACAAACCTAATTATCTTATACTAGATAGGGTAAGTGGGTATCGAATCCACAAGGAACGTGTGGTTAGTATTTAAATCTTATGTTTAATTGCAAATTAAAATCCAAAGTTTGATAGATTTTTGTAAAATCTAGATCAACTACTAAGCATGAAAGAACAAGAAACAAAAATTAAAATTTTGGTTGTAACGAATATATGGAGTATGTAATCGCTAATGGTTTCAGGTCTAGTCAATATATGCTCAAATGATTATTAAAACATGTAAATGAATTGGCTACATAGACATAACCATTAACTTATTAATTGACTCAAATTTAGGTACGGAATATGCCTTACCACACCAGTCTTCTTATCCTTAACTATACTACACTAATGGTGGAATCGGAACAATTGGGAGCTCACAATAATAGTGTATTAACAATCAAAATCAACCAACAAATGTTCACACAAGAATGAAAGATATAATCATATGAATTAATATCAAAACTAACATTCAAGTATTCATATACACAATTGTTCATCAAATATAGACACATAATAATCAAACCTTAATCATGGTTGCGATTACGGGGTGTTTAGCCGAGCATGATGGTGTTAAAAGATGCAAATATGGTAATAGAAGACATCTTCAAATGATTGACTAAACTAGGGTTTATGGTGATGAGGGATTGGGTAGAGAAATGGTGTAATCCAACTAACCGAATGATTCTTGAAGGTGTTGGAGAAGTAATCATCCAAAAACCACATTTAGTTCTTGACAAACCTTGATTTCACCATGGGAGAATGATGAGAGATAATGATTAGGTGCTCCAATAATAGCTCTCTACAGCTCCTTGATGAAGAATGCTCAAACGGTCGAATAGATTGAATGGAGATGAATATATTATGATTGTGGGTTGAAAGGGATGTGTTCTTGAATGAAGAAGATGAATTTTGAGAGAGAAAACTAGGGTTGGGGCTGCTCAATTTCATATAGGAGATGATGAGGAGAAGAAAAGGAAAGAGCTATTTTATAGAAGGAAAGAAAAGAAGGGAGCAGCATTACTCTAGTGCAAGTTGTCTATACTTCCCATTCTAAAGGCTTTGAAAGTAATGTTGAGTAACTCTACCTTTGTCTTGTTTTCTTTGTTCTTCCTTCTTAAACCCTCATATTATAGCATATTCATCCTCATTTCTTGTAAACTTTCATTATCTTCATTTTAATCGTCAAATATCTTCATTTAAACTCCATTTCGCGCACACCTATCACAAACCCAAAAGTATATCAAAGCACAACTATTCTTGGCAAAATAGGTGCATTATAATCAATTTAGGCATGTGAAAAGCGTATACAAAAGACACCCATTAGTTTTCCAGCATGATATTGTTAAAAGATGCTCTCCCGTACCACTACGGTAGAGCATACTGGCTCTAGGGATGTGTGCGGTTCGGTTCGGTTATTGGCCAAATCCGAACCAATAACTGATGTGTTGGTTGTTGAAGTTCTATAACCAATTAGTTCCTTTAAAATCGATTATGGTTAATCGTTTATAAATGGCGGTTCTGTTACGAGTTGGGTTATAATCGGTTAACCGCTCTTAAGTGAGTTTGCTTATCAAACTGAATTATCAAAATATATTAGGAATGAAAACAATATTATGTAGTATAAGGAATGAAAGCATGTGTCAATCTAGAATAAAAACAAATAATAATCTACTAAACTGAAAGCAATATTATGTAGCATTATAAAAAAGCATGTCATATATGTCATAACTCATACGTACAAATCAATATAATCTGATGAGTGCAATAATAGTCTAGTGTTTCCATCACATGTCATACATACAAATCAAATAACTTCAGAAGCAAAGGCAACATAATCACGTATGACTAGAGAATGAGATCCTTTCTAATATATAATCAAATTATTAAAAAAAAGTAATATATTATATGAATATAATATATTAAATATTAATACTTAAAACTTTCAATTCGGTTTGGTTAATTTGGTTAAACGAACAACATTAACCATAACCGAACCGAAAATATCTATTATGAAAACAAATGATAACCGCTTCTTCGTCATTTACAAATGGTTTGGTTATTTTGGTTTAGTTTTCTAAGTTAATTTAGATACAATTTGGTTGTTCGATTTTTTTTGCTCACCCTTACGGCACTACCTTACTCTCTAAATAAACTATTAGAAAAAGAAACAAACTAATAATGCGATACTGCGTTACCGTTACAAATTTTTTTACGCTACAAAGATGCGATATAATTTTAGGTATGCAAGGGGCCATACATGTAATTGACCGAAATGATATACAAATCAGTCATTGAATATTGTTCTAGATTTATTGAGAATATATACCAATAAAGCTAAAGGTCCGTTTGATTCGCGGAATTGATACGAAGTAAATGAAATTTGACTAAGAAATTGGAATTCATAGGAATTTGGATTCATAGGAACTGAAATTCGTGAAAACTATATCTTATTTGGTTAGTAAAAATTGAAATTGAAATCTAGCCAAAAATAAATTAAATTGATATGTATAAGGCAAAATAAATTATACTACTAACCGCCCACCACACCACACCACACCAGGGATGGCAATGGATCGAATTATGTCATATCCACATCCATATCCATTTAGTTTTTCATCATTCATACCCATATCCATATCCACTTAAAATTATTTCATCGATCCATATCCATATCGATCGGATTAGATAGGTAAATGGTATTCATTGGATGTCAAAATAACTCTTTTTCTCAAAGAAAATATCATAGATTTACTCATTTACATATCAATTATATTTTTCGTTGACATAAATTCATAGTTTCTTTATTAAAAAATAATACAAATCAAAATATAATTTAATATAACTACAATCAAAGCGAAAAACATACTAAATATATAGATTTATAAACTTAGTGATATAAAATTTAATTTCGGATTAATTGATTCATCCATGAATGGATAATTGTCATCCATATCCGCTCCACTAAACATTCATATCCGCTTCACATCCAATATTCATCTATTTAACTCTGTCTATATCCAATATCGATAGATAGGAACGGATGACCATTGTCATCCCTACACCCCACCTACCTCCCCATCCTCCACCTTTTACTCATCCTTCCCCACCCACATTCCGCTCTACTCCACCCTACTCCCACCTTATGCCCTACCTCACCCTACCCTAATCTATTCTACCTTTACTCACCCTACCTTGCCTCACCACCACCTTACTCCAAATTTACTTACCCTACCTTACCCCACTATCTACCCCTACCCTACCTACCTCACCTTGCCCTACTCTACTCCAGCTTACTCGCCCTACCCCTACCCTACTCTACGCCAGCTTATTCACCATACCTTACCCTACCTCGCCTCATCCCCTACTCCCACCCACCCCTACCCTACCTCACCCCCCACATCACTATACCCTACTCCACAATTAATCACTCTACCCCATCCCCACCTTTTGCCCTACCTCCAATGACCTTACCTTATGGTATGGCAGGCTGGGTGTAAGGGTAGGTAAGGGTGGAGTGGGTAAAGTGGAGGAGGCATGAGATAGTAAGGGAAGATTGTAAGGTAGAGTAGTGTGGGGGTCTATAGTAAGTCAGTAGGTTGGGGTGAAGTGGTTAGGGGATAGATTGCGGGTAAGCTAGAGTAGGGTGGATGTAGGTAGTGTAAGGTAGAGGTAAATTATGGATAAATTGGAGTATAGTGGATGACGGGTAGGTAGTGAGGTAGGTCGAGTAGGATTGGAGGGTGGGGTGGGCAGGTGGTAGGGGTAGGGTAAGGGTGCAGTTAAGATAAAGTAGAGTAGGGTAGGATGGGTAAGGTGAAGTAAGATTGGGTAGTGGTAGGGTAGGGGCAACCTACATGAGGGGTAGGGTAAGGATGGGTAAGATGAGGTGAGAGCGAGGCTAGGGGTAAGTAGGTCAGGGGTCAAGTGTGGTAGGGGTGAGATATGTAAGGTGATAGAGTAATGATAGAGTAGGATGAAGGTAGAGTGGTAAAGTGGGGGTAGGGACAAGGTGGTGGGCTGGGGTTAGGTAGAGGTAAGTGTAGGGTGGGGTAGGGTAGGATGGGAAGGGAGTAGGAAACAACAATTATGTATTAAAATTCCTTTGAAATTTGTTAAAATTTATAACTTTGAGGAAGGTTTTTCAATTATAAGGAATTCATTAAAATGGTCACATTTCATTCTATCAATTTTGTGAAACAAACATCTGCTATTAAAATGGTCAAATTTCATTCTATCAATTCATTCTAATTTCTATGAACCAAACTCCTCCTAAAAGTCGAAAATTTTCAATCTTGACTTATAAAAATCTAATAACCGACTAAATATACTCAAAATTTTTATTTAAATCTAAGGACTAAATCCATGTTTCCTAACAAACTTCATGAACATAACATTTAAAACTCTACGTTCACCGAAAGCGAAAAGAAACTAAATCTGATATTATGCACTTCCAAGAGTTGATTCATAAAGACATCCTGTCCCGCACACGGCCCCTGCAATTCACAACACCACATTTGCATTGACGCCCTTCACCAGGTGGCGCCTTATACATGTAATCAAAGTTCAATTCTTCGCCCGCTAGAATCTGGGCACGAAATTTATAAAACAAACAAGTAGATAGTAAAGGTTAATTATTTGAACAATGAATAATGAAAACAGAGAACCAAAATTCTTACATCACGACTAGCATAGAGACCGATGTGTGACAGCTGAGAATCCATACTTTCAATAAGAACTTGATGATTCTCAAGATTTGGAGAGCAGCTAAAAACATCACATGATCATCAGTATAAAGAATTAATAGCGTTTAAGGTTTGATGAAATGTGACCTGAACGGAATTGAAAGATTCATTCTTTATAAAAAAAGAAAGGTTGGGCATCATAAAAAAGCAGTCAAAATGATGCTATTTTACCTGTGGTTTATGTAACGTGAAACGTTGCCATACTTTCTGGCATCAATAGCATATGATGCCTCACCCTCAATTAGTCGAATCATGTCATTAACGCGAGCATCAATCTCAAAGATAAAGTTGCAACCTTCTCTACCATGCCTGGTATTTCCATAGAAATTTCAATATTAAGATTTTTTTTTTTTGATATTTTGATAATTAATATATAAAAGAATTGAGCTTTATTAATAGGCGAATTAGAGAAACATCAAACCTATTGCGCCTATTATTTGCTTCTTGCTCATCTATAACCTCGCCAACATACTCACAGACAAATGTGCCACGCCCGATTGGTTCTCCAGCTCTTACTGCCCAGCCCTGGATGTTTAACATGGTGATGCTAAAAACTAACAATTCAAACCATAAAATATCTAAATAAATATAGAAATTAGTATGGTTACCTTGTCCTCTGTTTTGAAGACCTCCAACTTCACCCTAACTCCATTCTGCAAAACCCTATTCTGACAGTATTTACTGCAGCTGCAATACTTGTTGCATTCATATACTAGGTAGCCCTCCTGATGAACATGAAAATCACATTAAATATGGATTTCACAAGAATAAAAGGAAGAACTATTTTCGCAATATACATTTTTCCAAAGCTAAACTAAAAAACTTACAGCATCTGTATACATTTTTTTCGATGTCAATTCAAATGGGAAACCATGGATCAGTTCTAGACCCTATTTCAGTGGCTCCCCCATCATGTAAGGGTATAGCATTCACAACTCATTTATGTGAAAATGGGTTGATTTGGGTTATATTTAAAGTCGATAGGTCAAAAAGGGTAAAATTAAAATATTTAGCTGCCTTTCAAAAAAAATTAAAATATTTAGCTAAAGAGGAAATGTGTGAGTGTTCTGAAGTTGACCATGGCATAATCAAGTATTTACAACCCACTAACAGCTTTATTTATAATAGCTGGATCATATTGTATTATACTTTCTCTAATCATAGTCAATCTATTAATATTAACTATTTGTAAAGCTCAAAAATAAAAAATATAAATATAAAGAAAAAAGAAGTGGTGGTGGGTTAACCCTACATGACCAGACCCGTTTTGACCAGTTTTAAGAAATTCACCATCATCCAACCAGCCAACAAATTGATTTTGCTACATATACTCCCATAAAAATTCTTCAATATTAAGAACTTCCTCATTTTTCATTTCACCAAATTGGGGAATGTCCAAGTAAATCCATGTGCTTTTTTATGTGCATAATTGTTCGTCTTTTGTTCGGTTACTTACTGTTGGGCCCAAGCTCATGCAGAATTCCATATAGGGTTTATTAGACAATTAGGTATATATTGTTTCTATAGGTGAGGTTCAAGGGAGAACCCTTTTAAAATGCACAACAGTGAGAACATGGGTAAACATGTAATTTAGCATTTCTCCTTTACGTTCATGTTCACCCATAACTACCCAAAGGTCAAGTTTACATCCTAAATAAAATCAAAATTATTTCTATAATATTAACAATTTAAAGATTTGTATGCATTGATGCATCATATCACAAACACTTTTGTATGCATTGATGCATCAGGTATATAGTTAAACAAATGATCAAAAAACGTGGTAGTTTTTAAACATCCGATCATTGAAATCAAAGGTCCAAAAAAATGTGACAATTTTTAAACCATCCGTTCAATGAAATCAAAGGCCCAAAAGTGTTCTCTCTGTTCTCATTTTAAAGGTGTTCTCATTTGATCCTAACTTTTGTTTCTATAATAACTTAATTCTATAAACAATGAGTACAGAATAATTGATTATTGGGGAAATCATCTATGCTGTCAACAGCACTTATCATAGGTGTTGTTACACTCACAGCAACACTTAAATCATTAATCACTAAAAAGACAAATATACCCTTCATTTAAACGTGTTGTGAGTGTAATAGCACCTATGATAGGTGTTGTTGACAGCATAGATGATTTCCCCTTAATTATAATGCTTATAGCTTATTACCATTGTCAATAGAAAAAAAATTTTGAATGAATAAACATATCCGTAAGGGAGTTGATTTACCTCTCAAAGGTAAACCATAATCTAGCTGAGTTGGCCATCTCTAAGATGCAGGCCAATATCTTTTTCGCTGTCATATATTTTATTTTACTGTTCGATTTCGACATATTTTGGTCGGGTAGACCAGTTCCCACAACAATTTCGTGGCCAAAGAAAAAAGTTGCAAACTATTGAAGTTAAAGGCGATTTGCAAAAATTACCTCAAGAATGATCCGACCTTTATCATCATAAGGGAACCTTCCTTTCATGGATTTCCCATTTATATCCTTCGCATCTTCATAATCATTATCAAAAAGATACACGTGATCACACGCCCTTGGAGAGCATATTGAGTGTGCACACCCACAACCCAATTGTAAACTCTGTCAACATGCAAATACAAACAAGTGAAGCCACCAATTTTTATAACCAAGAACACATGGAAAAAAAATCAAGATTATAATTACCTGTGATCCAAGATCCATAGACTGATCAATCAATGATTTTGTGACATAAGTAAAGCTTTCCCAAGGCAAGAAACAAGCATTAGTCTCCCCATCATCGTCATGCAATGAGCCTAAAAGATGTTCATCCACTACACACGCAATTGGCACTGATTCCTTGCCAAAGCTTATGTCATCACACAAAACAATGCCTGATTTATCACCAGATTCTTGTCGGGGATGATTAAAATCAATTATATAGTGACACTCGTCTATAGGCCATCCCGATTGTGGACGTGATTCAGTAGCAGGCCTCATGGAACATTCTGGAAGTGAATTTAAAAGAGGCAAATTACGCGAATTTGTGATTGATTTACATCCTTCAGGACAAATAAACCCTTCTTGATGCCACTCAACTATAACATTATGTTCACTGCAAAGTTTTGCTGCCTTGAGATACAAACGTTCAGGTAAAACCCCGTATTTCTTCTCCAGTGATGCTTGAAAGCTCGTTCTGCAGCATGCAGAACGAGCCATTGCTAGAAGCTCAAGGTTACCGGGATGCGGTTTTGTTTTACTTATTTTGGAGTACAGTAACTTTGCAACTTCCGAACATTCAGACTCTGTTAATCGACCAAGACTGATTAGTTCAGATGACTGAAATTCCCCTGCTAGTATTTGTCTAAATGGTTCTTGGATATGTTTCTTCAAGGTTCCACCAGCACTGCGATTTCTCATTCCCAGACCCTTTTTAAATCTTCTCCCAGGTTTTAACTTGTTAGCAAAGAGAGTGACACCGGCACCCCTCTTACGAGGACCACCCGGGTTCAAACCCATGTGAGCCGCTTGATGATGTCGACCAAGATCAGGTAGCAAGTCGAATCTCAACCCGCAAAACCGACATATGTATCTTTGTAACCCAACTTGATTATCTGAATTATTCACATTCTGTACTTGGGTAGAAACATTAGCATCACCGAGTGGCTGAACATGAACGTTGTTTTGCAGCTGCTTGAAATTGGCAGGATGATGTGATAGCACGTGTGACCATAATTGGTCGGGATTCCCGAAACGACTTCCACAAGGAATACATTGGTAGAGCATGCATTGCTCAACAAACTCAACATGGTGCCTCTCCCGAACATGAGCTTCTAAAAGGTTATTGTCTGTAAAAGAATCAAGACAAATGGCACAAACGTACCGTTTAAACACTGATAGTGCTTCCTTCTTGTGATTATCAATCCAGTGTTTAGCAAGCATTTGATCATCAATAAACTCCAGTGAACAGATGTTACACTTTATGATAATACTTTCATTGTTATTATCATTATTAGTAGCCATCACAACTTTGACTGGTTCTTCATATTGTGCAATGTTGTCACTGTCAAAGCCCCAAAGTCGAATTAATCTTTCCTTTTCGCTGCTAACCAACTTCATTAGAAAATGCCGGGTGTTTACATCTTTGGAAGCTTCAGAAATCACCCATTGGAGCTGGATTTCTTTAGGAACCGGACTTCTCAGAGATAAAACACTTTTAAAGAACTTGTAAAACAGCTCACATGCTTGATGTAGATGTAGTTTTTGCTCATGTGATTGACAACTTTTAAGAAGATCGATGAACACATCTTTTGAAACAATTCTACTTTTTCCATTTCTTGCCCGTTTCAGCCAATTGGGCAAGTGTTTCTCACAGTAAAGTGTATGCTTCTTGGGAGTTTCATTGCAACCAACATCATCACCTATACAGTGCACAAGTTCACCCGACTGCTCGGTCACCATTGTATCTACAGGTAATTGAGTTTCGAAATGGCCCGATAATACAATTTCTTTGCAATTATTAGCCTCTGAAAACTCTCGGGATCCCTCTTCTAGCTTTCTCTTAAGTTTGTTTTCAGGTGGAGAAATTGAAACTACCCCTGTATCCTTATTAGATCTGTGTTTTTTACAGAAGGAAGTACCGGGCAGAGACCGATGTTTGCATTTAGTACCGAGAACGGTTGTACCACTGCACAATTGTGCATCAGTTGATGGTGGGGTGAATTCCGTCTTTACTGAATTGGAAGAAAACCGAGAGCCCAAGTGCACACAACAATAAATATCACCATCATTTGCCCATCTAACACATCGTCTTCCTTTAGCTTCAATGAAAGCTGTACACTGTTTATTCTTATTTACTGGGGTCGTTTCTAAATCTTTAAAACGAGTTTCTTGATTATCTCCAGCTTCAACTAAAATCTCACCCCATCTAGCAGTTGGAAAATCTACAGTTTCAGTTAAACCCACAAGAGAAACCTCAGCCTTTGGAGGCCCAGTAGGCCCATTAAAAAATCTTGAGTCGATATCTACAGCCTTGGTTTCCAACTGCGGAGGTTGCACTTGCACCTCAGCACGGCGAATTTCAAGCTTTGGCCTTTTTCTGCTAACTTGAACACCCGTGTTTGGAAAACTGTCATTGCTTTGGTGGTCTGCTTCTCCATTGTTGAATGAAGGATTTGACATTGAAAACCATTTCATGACCTCAGGTTTCACCACTTTCCACTCAGAGCCGACTTCAGGCTGCACTGCTGAATTTGAAAGTGTGTGCACTTCATTCCAGTTAATAGCATCCCCTAATTCCTGAATAGTATAAATCAAAAGAACTTTAAAAGAAAAACCAATTAAAATGCATTTTAAAGCACTAAATTCACTAATACACAGTAAAAACAAACCTCCTTTAGCAATTCAATAGATTCAGCACTACGTGCATTCTGACATTGTTGCACCCATGTTCTTAGAGAATGTTCCAGCCAGTAAGAATCTATGAAACGCTGCAATATCATCTGGAAAGAAAGTTTTTGAAACAATTTCCAACTTAGGGAACATGCCTATTAATGTGAGATCCATAAAACAAATAGTCAAATATACAACGGGCGGTTAATGTAAGTTTAAGATTCAAATAAGCCCCCCACAAAATTCACCAATTTAGTACAAAGATCTTGTAAATTTTTCTGAACCCCTTTCAATACCAACTTCCATTAACACACACATATATATATCAGGATTATAATAATTAAGCACCCAAAAACAAGGAAATATCTTTTTGAAAGTTACATTTTCAAGTTTAAGAAGCATATTCCCGAGATCAGAATAATCTTTACATCTGGAAGCTTCCAATGCAAATCCCTTCCAAACTACCACGCTACGAGCAGTCTCAATCAGAGCCTAAAATGGATAGAGTGTCAGATTTACAAGATTTACAAGATAATAACAATAATAATAGCAACAGTAACTAAATAAATTCCAAATAATGGGATGGATCACAAACCTCACTGTTTAACTGTTCAATGGTATTAATCATGCTAACAGCAATCTTTTGCATAATATACCTACGTGCAAGGGTCAAATCTTTGACCACCTTCACCCCAACATTATGTGACCTATATGCGATTGGCTCAGGAAATTCATCGATTGGGCGAAGAAGCAACACATCTGCCCATGAAAAATTTCGTTTTCTTGGAAAGAATATAACAAGGTATTGTTTCCTATCATGTGTAGGTTTTGCTCTTATGGTTGATAACGGCCAATCAGATCTTGCACATCTTATCCCTGCTTGCCACTTCCCCCTCCACTATATTATCAGAAAAAGAAAATTTGTTGCATAATTCTTTCCCCTTTATTAAATTTATTGCATATAACTGTAATAGAACGAATGACAAATTAAACATTTACCTTGACCCAAACTGCCATTGGCTGATCTTGTTCTAGCCACTCGGGTTCTGGACGGGAAGACTCACATTCCTGATTGCCACCGGGCAATTCTTGTCCAACTGTATCACCATCTAAACTATCAACTCCAGAATCCCGAGTGTTACAAGACACATCGAGTTCATGACATGGCTCATTATTAATATGACCTTCATCAAGTTCACCAAATTGTTCATCATCACATTTTTCTGCATTATCAACTTTGGTATTTGTATTTCCATCTTCAACAATTTCATGTTTGACATCATTGGCCCCTTCATCATACACAAAAGCTTTTTCAGAACCCTGATTCGGGCTATTTGATTCTCCAGCATAACGTACGCTACTACAAGGAAGCACTTGCATGGTTTGTTACTAGAATCTGTTTTATCATAAAAAAGCATACATTATAATTGATTGTCATAAATGGAAGCAAAGATATATATTATACATGACAGCAAAAACAGGTAGAACTTATAACACACATACACATTGTATCCGTATGACATTCAGATCTAAAAAAGTTTATGCAAAATATGGAATCTCGTTCAATTTTCAAGAAAAAACATTCTTCAAGATTATATATAGAGTGGACCACAATGTGATTAGTCTCACAGTCAACAGAAAATGAGAAACAGACCTCTATTTAAGAAACTACTGCAGCATGAGGGACGAAACTTCATTTATAAAGATCATTCGTAAAAAACTACAAATAAGAAATAATATTAATAAACTGACCTACCAATAACGTACTTTCCTTGTAACTTTGTTACTGATATAAAATCCAGCTTCTACAGCAACAAATGGTAACTAAATCCTATCTGAGATTCCAACTTTATCACTAATGCTTCTGAATAAATTATTTACAGGAGGAACAGATAATATAATACTATCAGTTTACAGAGCTTCAATTGTCTAATGAACAGAGATATCATAGTTAAAATCCATTTAAGCTATGGTTAACTGGTTTTTCATTTCGGAATCTTTCTCCCGTGCTGTTAACCTTTTGTTTACTTGCACAAGATTTTTTATTACCAAGCAAGAACAAATTAATTACTGAAATAAACTATAGTTAACTCTGTGCATTCCAATTACTGAAGAAAACAAAAAACCCCTAATTTATTCTGCAATAATTTATGCAAAATAGTGCAACAATGTGATGGATTGAAACCACTACCTAATTCAAGTCCATATGTTATCAAAACAATAATATCAAAGAAACCCACAAAATAAAATCCCTTAATTAACATAATGTTGGTCTAAATATGAACAAAAACCCTAAAAGAAAAATCAAGAATAAACCCTAAGATTCTGACACATCGATTGCACGTCAAGGCGTGGTTCAACCCGCAAAAATTAGTCTTTTGTGACCTAGATATACAAAGGTGGGTCCAGATCAAGAAATCCCCATCAATTGATTGTCCCATCTACCAATACCCGGATTGAAAAACAAAACCATCGCTCAAGAATCTTGGAAATCAACAGTTTCTTGAATCAAAGTCACATACTTGATAAATCCACTAACTTAAATTTAATGTTAGGTTACTCAGAAATCATCCTTATTTTGTAGCCTAGGGTATAGTAATATTGGGGGGGAAGGTCACCAAGAACATGTACATATGATATGACGCATACATATAAATATTTTTAAGTAAATTGGGGAAGACAGAAAAATGGTGATTATAAGTAAATGTACCTTTTGCAGTGCGGGGGTGAAGATCACCTTTATGCCATTGTAGGGGGTGGGTGCGGATTTGGTATTTTTTGTGGTTCAATTTTGTTATAAAATATAATCCAATCCAATCCAATACAATAGATTAATTATTTTTGAGAAGACGAGTATAGACTAAAAAGTGGGCATGTACCAGGTCCAAAACGAACAAGACGACCTGGATGTGTCTAGAGAGAGAAAGAATGCGATGAGAGAGAAACAAAAATAAAATTAAAAATAAAGATTACAGGATGGTGGGTTTTGTATGAAAGTCCTAAAAAAAAAAAATAAAGAAGAAAAAGAACCATAAAAATATAATTAAAAGTTCAAAAAACCAATGCTAAAGAACATGTATGTATAGTAACGCTGGTACAAAACTGGGGGGCAGACGGTGTGGTCGAGGTGCGCCAGCCCCTCGTTTATTTAATAAATACCAAATTCATGTCTCATTTCTTTTTCATACTTCTTAAGAATTAAGATCACATCGACATCCTTTTATTTTTCTTAAAAAAAATTAAGCCTTTCTATTTCGTTTATTAAAGTTTAAAGAAATTCTTAGTAGAATTTGCGTACATAGAAACTTACCTAAAATCCTAATCTTGTATTATAAAATCATAAGATCTAGATATCATCCGGTGATTCTAATTAGGGTGGTTCATGAACTATAGGTTTGTAAGTTTTGTGAACTTAAACCAAAAAAGTCGGTTAATCTAGACTGGGTTAAATGGTGTTTTCGGTTCGGTTATCCAAATAGTCATTTCTAACTACTATATGTATTTTTAAAATAAAAAATATCACAGCTAGTATCTATATTTCAATTTGGACATGGTTTAAACGAGAAATTTATAAACATTACAAAATGTTTATTTTGTTCATCAACTAATTATAATAGAAGAAAAATAGACGTGAGTAAAATAGAGTGAAACTAAATTAGAATGTAGTAATAATAAGATTTAAAAACTAAGTCAACCTAAGTAATAAGTATATGTATATTGAAAAATGAAATGTACATATTGGTTTTTTGTAACAATTTGTTATGAGTTGATAATATTTGTATTGTTATTATTGATCAATTGGTTGTTATTGATAAACCTAAAAATTAACTTAGGTGGTGTTTTGGTTCGTTAGAATGTTAAGAATTAGAATTAGAACTCTTAGGAATTGAAATCCAAAATGATTTAGAATATGAATTCCAGTTCTTTAACTAGTGTGTTTGGTAACTTGTCCAAAGAATTAGAATTTAAAGGTGAGAGGAGATGTGACAATCGAAGCCCATCACCACCACTCCAAAACCACCGTTAACACCTTAAACCGCCACCAAAAATCAAAGTCGCCGGTCGCTACTGTCACTGCCCCATCATAATCGAAGTCGCCGCCCAAAACTGCCACCACAATCGAGGTTGTAACTAAAGAAGACGGCGTCCTAAATCGATGAATTCAGATACCATCGAGAAACGCTGTGATGGTGAAGATGATGAAGATGTAGGGTTTTTCAACTAAGAAAGACGGCGAAGAACCAAAAACTTTAGCGGAGTTCTTCAACTGAGAACGGTGGCGACTGTTTGTTTGACCTAGAAAGGCGCCAATCTGTGAAGAACAACGGTTAGGGTGAGATAACTGACGTTGGGCGGCGATCTGTGAGGAAGAACAGCGACAACTTAGGGCAGCGATCTGTTACCGGCAGTGAGTGATCGGCGAGGTTGGATGGTGAGCAGATGAAGTTTAAGAACCTGATGAAGGAAAGTGAATTCCATCTAACTTGGGAAGGAATGTGAAATCCCATACTTGATGGAAAGTTTTCATCATTTAAGAATCTTTTTCCTTCCTTGTTTTTGAACCAAACAAAGGATTTTATTGAAATTGGATTCTAATTCCTAAGAATTCTTAAGGATTTCCCTCAACCAAACACTACCTTAGTATTTTTAAATTTTCTGTAACACCAGAAAATCCTAAGCCATTTTTTTAAAACACGCTGCGGAAGCTTTATACAAACATGATTTCATAAAGTACAAATATTCACAAACATCAAACATCTGTTTACAAATTCAACATTGTATCCTTCGTGTGTTACAAAATATAACATGGCTCGTTTCCAAAATAAAACTAATATCAGAGTGGGGTCAACTTCTCCTTTCAC
>JAUEJL010033528.1:0-21240 GCA_032274825.1 Drosophyllum lusitanicum
AGCTCGTTTTTTCTAGCTTATTTTTCGTAAGTCCGGCTTATTTTCTTCTTCTAACTCATAACAAGCTCAAAAATCTGAAAATAAACCGAAAAAAACTAGCTTAAAAAAATAAGCTCGAAAAATAAGCCTTAAATAAGCTAAAACAAACACCCCCTAAATTACTTTCTATAAAGTAAGGAAAGTTAGCAAAAGACCATCTTACCTCTATTTTAAATTTAATCCAACTTATTAGACGTCTCAATCAACTCTCCCACCTATTGTCGCCGCCACCGACCCCGTCTCTACCAAACACTATCCCACTACCGCCCCCATCGGCTGCATGCCGTCACCGAAACCACCAGGAGTCACGACCACTTCTGCCACCGCCCCATTGGTCCCCGACTTGCGCCGCTGCCACACTCTTAGTCCCCCTGACACTACATGCGACGGTGTTGCACCGACCAACGACGTCTATCGCTACCGACTATCTTCAACTGACACCAAACACCACCGCCCTCTGGTCTCTACTAATATTACCGATTACGGGTGCCGCTACCCTGAACACCCCCACCAAATTTTATTCTAATTTTTTCGACAAGTTTACAAACTATACAGAAAATATGATTGAAATTTAATCAAATTTTATTCATTTTCCGACAAACAAACGTGATACAAAATTTCAGGTATTCAATTTCTTTAAGCTTTCAATCATATTCAATCGAATTTTGCAAACATTTGTATTACGTTTAGCAAAATCTTTCCTTTTATGGTTCATATTATCTATACTATTATATAAACCATTTAACATTCTCTCTCCTCTTTAATTTTAAGAGTTTTTAAAATTCAATCAATACAAAATCTTGACCTTTCATTCTATCTAAATTAATGTGATCCACTTAATCTTTAACCATTTCATTGTCTCTCCTAATTTACTCTAACTTTTTATTTATTTAGAATATATCCTCCTACACTAACACACTCTCTCATACAAACACAATTATTCATCCACATCAATATAATTTTCAAAATCTTACTAACTTCTCTCTCCTTATTTCATAAATATAAAAAAAAATTATTTTAATGTCTTTTAAAATTAATAAAATAGTTAATGCAAATAAAAGAGTTTTTGAAAAAAACGAACATGTTGCTGTAGAAAACTTTTTCGTGAAATTGAATCGCACGAATAACATATAATTACATTCTTGAGAATAACATGTTATAAAATAGAAACTATTTACCGACGTATTACACGGGTATAATGCTAGTCAAACTTTTAAGTTTCAACTCTTTTCCATTTACGATAAAGCCGTAAATTTTCCTATGGACTTAGCTTGCATGAGATTGAGCAGATTAATACGAAGGTTTGTAAGCTACGCATTAAAATTTGTACGTCGTCTATTAAGATCTGTTAAATGCCAAAAACGTATCACTTGGACAGTGACCACAATTGGCGCTCTCTCAACCTCTCAGGTATTGACACGTGTCTTCTCTCAAACAGACTTTCCATCCTCCTCCTTCCCGCCCACAAATCATGAGGACGTTATGAGATTCTCATTTACCTCCAAATCTAACATCCGTTTCTCTTTCTCTCTCTCTCTAATCTCGCGTTTATCGCTGCAATCATCGCACCGGAAGATCATCATCTCAAAAAATCTGTAATCAGGTGAATGCTTTCAAATATCTCCGAATTATACCTCTGTTTTCCGTTGTAATTCTTCATGTTCAGCTAAAGTTTGAGTTTCGATTTCTGTTTATGCGAAATGTTCTAATGTTCTAGCTTCGGTTTTGAAATTTTTAGGAATTTCGGATATATTATTGTTCAATTGCAACAGAGTACGAATGTTGAATGAATTTTACAGCAATTTTTATCTGGATTCCATCGTCAGATGATTAATTTCATCATGTTCAATTCGAAAATGTGTAAACTTTTCGTAAATGCTTCATTTTCTTCACGAAAATGTAAGTAGAGGTGATTCGTCTAAATAGCATCAATTGGATCTCTGTTTCTATTGGTAATTTATCAATTTCACCACAAAACAGCAAATATAATTTCAGGAGATTACTTTTGTTATCTTCAAATGAACTCTATTTCTCTTTGTAATTTCACATGTTCATCACAAAATATATGTTCAGATGATTAGTTTCATGATCTTCAGTTGGAAGTTGGAACTGTTTTTCTCTCCGAAGTTCATCACGAAAATCTAAAAATTAGATAATTAGTTTTGTTATCTACAATCAAAATTCTAATTTCCTCTCTAATTCCATGTTTTACTGAGCTTTGAGTTAGGATTTCTCTTTCTTGGTAAGGTTTTAGAGTTCCAACTTTGGCTTGAATGTGTTTAGAATTTCTGATGATGTTTTGTATAATGCGTACAGAGGAATACAGCAGAACTACTTTCATAAAAAAATTTGTACGTGAGATTTGGATGTGAGACTATTTGCTGATTCAAGCTTTGATTTGAATTCTTTTGATATCTTCAGGTTAGTTTTTAACATTTGATTGGAAAAATAAAACAAACGTTACTATTTTTTGTAAACTCTTAACCAATCAGACTAAGAGGTGTAACAGCTTTTTAGAAAAAACAAACAAACGACCCCTTCATTTGACTATGTTCTGGAAATTTTCAGTTTAATTCTTGCGTGGTAAAAGCAAATTTCAAATGTGAACTAAATTCATAAATTTTTTGTGTAGAAATTTGGATAAGGGGTGGGTCGTTTTCTGATACTCCAACATTGATTTAACTGCATGTATGGATTTTTTCAAGTTCTCTCTTGATTCTTGCTTTTTCTTGACCGATTGTTATAGGAATAACCAATGAAGAAATCTCAGAATCCCAACCTAATAATAACTAGTTTGTCCAAAAAACCTGCAATGCTTTGCTGATATGTCCTATTGCAAACTGGCTCTCCTTTCTGATCAATTTGCATAAGTTTGTGTTGAAGTGAAATTCTAGTTGTGATTCTTTCTTACTTGTGCTTGTGTTGAACCGAGAGTACCAACTTTGATTTGATTTTACTAACCATGTTTTCGCTTACTGTGTATATGCGGAGTGAATGATGATAGAATTTCATAGATCTTGTTTCAAGTCATGGATAACATGTTTTAGATCATTAAAACTGATTAATCTTTGTTGTGTTTGTTTTTCTTGTTTTTGGATGTGTGATAAGGGGAGAGAGAATGAAAAGGTAAAGAGACAGATGGAAGAAGGCAGCGTGGAAAAGAAGATAGGGAAGTCGACGTCGACATCTTCCCATGGCGGCGCCGACTCTTCAGGACCACAAGGATTGACAAGGAGACCTTCCAGAAGCGCTGCCACAACCACCTTCTCCATGGAGGTTTTCGATAACGAGGTGGTCCCCTCGTCCCTCCAACAAATAGCTCCCATCCTTCGTGTTGCAACCGAGATCCAAAATGACCGACCTCGTGTTGCTTATCTTTGTACGTAATCCCCTCTCCCTTCATTTGGTACTTCAATCCATTCCCTTAACCATAGACAATATTACATCCATTCTTTATTAATCCCTGGACTAATCACTATTTTTATTTCGTTGTGTTTGAAAATTAAAAGGTCGGTTCTATGCATTTGAGAAAGCACACAGGTTGGATCAGAGCTCAAATGGTCGTGGCGTTCGACAGTTTAAAACAGCTCTCCTTCAACGTTTAGAGCGGGTATAGAAATTATGCCTTCAATTTCAACTTTAATGAAATAGTTCTTTTCACTTACTACCGAAATTGAAATAAACATGCTTTCATTTTACTTATACTTATGACCAACTACACATCAATGCTCATTAAAAATACACAATTTGAATCCAAACCATAATATATTCTATCAGTATAATATTTTAAATTTTATTTTCAATCTCGTTATTTAGGTTAACACCATAATCTTGCTTTTTTTAACAGCAATAATCTTGCTTTTAATTTGTAGAATTGCTTAAAACACAACACATTTGATAGCTGTAATAAATTATGGGAAAATGATGTGTAGAGTCGACATTACCTACTGTTGCACTCATTTAAGTATTTTAATATAATTTAAGTGTTACATTAGTGCATACATCATTTCTCCATAAATTATAGGTTCTAAGTATATAGGTAAAACTTACCTTAAAGAAACAATAACCATAAGTTAACTTAATAATGATTCTTAGTAAATGCTTATTAACATACAAACTGATTAAACGAGGTGGATTTATCCCCGCGTTGAGGCAGAAAAAAAGAACATTCAAAGATGTATACCTGATAATATGGTTAATTTCTATTTTAAAATGTGTGATCACAACATTTGATTATAGTGAGACGACTAAAAAAGTTGATATAAACCCTTTTACCATCTCAATCTAAATCATGAATTAAAATTAGAAGGGAGAAGAAAAAATAGGAAAGTATTTATGGGTGTATTTTAAGTAAATTGAGAACATACAAAATTGAAAAAGAATTATATCACTAAACAAAGTTAATGTAGTTATAATAAAGATTAGAAAACCTAAAAGACGTAAAGTAGGGTCTTATATTCTCGTTAATAATATACGACGGTTTGTCAAATAAATTTAAAGTATCAAACTGGAGTTAATTTACTTGCTAACTACTCCTCTCAACACTGTCTTCATCTTTTACATTAAAATATATAGTCATAATTCACATATATTAGAACTGAAATACGTGAAGGTGAAAAAAAAGAAAATAAAAGCGCCGGGAGAATCGAACGACCGACCTTGTGCCTACTCTCATGCGTATCCTTTTGCCAATCCGCTAGGAACCTTTTACTTTAATATGGCGGCTTAAAAATATAAAACTGGTAGATAACTTCCTGCTACTTATTATATATAACGTCAACATTACTCTTTATTAAATATATTTTCCATTGCATTATGTTCAGTCACTCCATTTCTGTTGCTTCCGGATGGAGTGATCCATAAATTTGAATTGACACATAAGTTTCCAGACTGGTAGAGATTAGGGCTCTTTCGCCTGTCAAGAAAATGATATTGAAGTTACAGGTTGCATACTTATATGACTATTCAAATAACTGAAATCGGGAATTTGTCGGGTTCACCAGGACGATGCCCCAAGTGTTGCCGCTCGTATAAAAAAGACAGATGCCCGGGAAATTGAGAGCTTCTACAAGCAATATTATGAAGAATATGTCAAGGCACTCGATCAGGGGGAAAAGGCAGATAGGTAATTCAAAATTGACTAGTCATGTCAAGCGTATTACATGTACATGCGTATGTGATTTTGAAATATTAAAACACAACTCTCAATTACCAGAGCACAACTTGGAAAAGCTTACCAGGTGGCCGGAGTGCTTTTTGAAGTCCTGTGCGCCGTTAACAAATCTGAGAAGGCCGAAGAAGTTCCTGCTGATGTCAGCTCCCGCCTTTTTTTAAGTTGGTAGTTTTTGTGGTTTTATTTTACTCAATGTATCTGATCTTTCTACACGTAGATCATTGCATCAGCCAGAGATGTTGAGGCAAAACAGGTAATATATGCTCCCTACAACATTCTGCCTCTAGACTCTGCCGGGGAATCACAGTGCATCATGCAGTTTGAAGAGGTAACCCCACCTATTTACTTTGATTCATAAGGACGGGGGGTTTTCAATTTTATTTTTATTTATTTAGTTGTTTCTTGTGAACCCGCAGATTAAGGCAGCAGTGTCTGCTATCAGGAACACACGTGGCTTAAACTGGCCAGCCTCTGTTGATCAACAACAACAGAAATCAGGAGAATTGGATCTTCTTGATTGGCTAAGGGCAATGTTTGGGTTTCAGGCATGTAGTCTTTCAAGTTATTTTTACAAGGCAGTAGCTGTTTAGATGTCTGGTTTGTTCATCTTATTTCACATTTTGCCATATGGTTGATTTTTATTTTTATTATCATTTCTTACAGAAAGACAATGTTAGGAACCAGAGAGAACATTTGATCTTGCAACTTGCCCATCCCCAAGCAAGGCTGATGCCTAAGCCTGAGCCGAGTAACAAGGCATGCACCCTCATGTAAAACCTAATTCTTTCTGTTTTCACACAACCTTCTTGATTCTTGCACTAGTTTATGTGTCTATCGTCATATTTTCTTTGCGAAAGGATGTTTCCCATCCAAAACCCCTAACTCAGGTCCGAATGCATCGACCACGTTCTTATACCTTATAAGTGGACTGTCATATTTTATGTCTTAAATGTGTTCTTTATTCTTCTCTGTAGCAAAAAGGTATCTGTTTAACAATATAACTTCTGAGGTCATGGTGATGCAGATGGATGATCGAGCTATTGATGTAGTCATGAACCAGCTCTTCAAAAATTATAAAACCTGGTGCAAGTTCTTGGGAAGAAAGCACAGCTTAAGGTGAGTTATATAACCCCAACGTTGTTCCTGATTGTAATTTTTCAAGGTAGCTGATAGCTATGTGCATGTATTTTTTTTCTTTTAAGGTGCTATAGATTTACTTAAGCCAATGCTTCGCAGGCTCCCTCAAGGACATGATGAAGGACAGCAGAGGAAGCTACTCTACATGGGTCTCTATCTTCTTATTTGGGGTGAGGCTGCTAATGTCCGCTTTTTACCAGAGTGTCTATGCTACATTTTTCACAACGTAAGTATTCCATTTAATTATTGGAATTTTAATGTGATACATGACCAAAGTTATTATGCATGAATCTGAAGATTTCTATTCATTTCATGACTCTGTCATGCTATCCATTCAGATGGCATATGAACTCCATGGCTTGCTGGCTGGAAACGTCAGCATCGTGACTGGAGAAAATATCAAGCCTTCTTATGGTGGGGACGATGAAGCCTTCCTTCGCAAAGTTATTACTCCAATTTACCGAGTCATAGAAAAGGTACTGCTGCAATCCCATGCATATACAGTCACAACTTGATGTCTAGTTTTCTAAGAACAAGTGTAATGGTGCTTATGGTAACGATCAAGGAAACCAAGAGAAGCAAAAATGGAAAAGCTCCCCACTCTGCATGGTGCAATTATGATGATCTTAATGAATATTTCTGGTAAGTCTTGTAACAATTAGTGAGAAAAAGTATAGTCTCAAACCTCAGAGTATATTCTGGAACAACACTTCTTCTCTGATAATATAGGTCACCAGATTGTTTTGCTTTGGGTTGGCCTATGCGTGATGATGGCAATTTTTTTAAATCAACACGAGACATGGCACAGGTTCTCCTTTTCTGTATATAAATATTGGCTGTTTTATCAGAGTAAGGATTTTTTTTTCTTTTTATAGCAATTACAAATGTCATGACAGGGAAAGCAACCATGTCATCAGGCTGGAAGTCTTGGAAAATCACATTTTGTTGAGACAAGATCATTTTGGCATACATTTCGAAGTTTTGACCGTTTGTGGACATTCTTTATACTTGCTCTTCAGGTAAGAAGCAGATAAAGAGAGAATTTCACCTCTCCAGCAATTTACATTATCTGCAACTTATATTAAACCTTTCATTTGCAGATTATGATTGTCATTGCATGGAATGATGTTGCGGTATCGGATATTTTTGAGAAGGAGGTGTTATACAAACTATCCAGTATTTTCATTACAGCAGCATTTCTTCGCTTCTTCCAAAGTATGTTGTCTTTTCTGTATCTTTTTTGTGCACTTATAGTCCGGTAGTTTGAGGATTCAAGTGAACTTTATGTACTTCAGGTTGTTTCTCTTTGATCGTTAACAAATTGAAGTGAGTGCACAATATTCACTTATTGATGATTGCCTTTTGCTTAATTATAGGTATATTGGACATTGTTCTGAACTTCCCTGGATTTCATAGATGGAAATTTACAGATGTATTGAGGAGCATTCTGAAGATTATTGATAGCCTTGCATGGTCCATTGTTCTTCCATTGTGTTATATACATCAACACGACATATCGATGCCCTTTGGGAAAGTTGAAGATATCCTTTCTTCCTTTGACCGATTTGAGGGGATTCCTTCATTATATCTCATGGCTGTGGCTTTGTATTTGCTTCCGAATTTACTCGCAGCTGCACTTTTCATTTTCCCTATGCTTCGACGTTGGATTGAAAACTCTGACTGGCTTATTGCAAGATTTCTATTATGGTGGTCACAGGTACAAACTTTTCCTGTTATCCCAATTCCCATTAAAGGTGTTTTAGTTAATTGCACAGTCATTTGTTCCTAGTATTGTATGTCACAGAGTATAAAAGGCTAATTTGTACGTAGCATGCTCTGCCATACACTATGATATTAATATTCAACGACTATCAAACATCACCTCGTCTTGAACTTCTACCTTTACATTAACTAATATTGTTATTATTAACAATGATCAAAAGATATTTTGTAAATAATTAAATCTTCCCTTGTATTATGTTTGAAGGTAGGAATCACATTTGAAGTCATACTTCTGCTCCAAGATATGAAAGTTTCAATCATTTCTGAAAATATTATGTGATTCTACCTTTTCATGCAACAAACATACACACAAGTACATTGTAAACCTTTTTCACGTACATATATTGTGGAATGAAAAAGGGTGGGACAGTTCTTTCCTTTTAGATAGACGTATGATATTTACTGTGCATTATCTGTTTCTCTGCAGCCCAGAATCTATGTCGGGAGAGGAATGCATGAAAGTCAATTTGCCCTTTTAAAGTATGTGAACAGTCTTCGATATTGTTATTACTGCATATTATTTTGTAGACAGTTGTCTGAAGTTTATAGCTACATTTATCTGTCAATATCAGGTATACTCTCTTTTGGGTAGTTCTTCTATGTGCAAAGTTTGCTTTCAGTTTTTTTGTTCAGGTGTTTGCTCTCTCTCTCTCTCTCAACTTGACATTCGATAGAAAATCAACGAATGAATGGATTCTGTTACAGTGAAAATTTTCTGCTCCACAGATAAAACCTTTAATCGAGCCAACAAAAGAAATTATGAAAATCAAACGAGTACAATATGCTTGGCATGAATTCTTCCCTGATGGTTAGTGTTCATCCATGGATCTTTCTTTTTCTCTTTTCTCTGTTATGGAGTTTCGTAATTTATAATAAATATGCAGCTGAAAACAACTATGGAGCGGTTGTTGCACTCTGGCTACCAGTTATTTTGGTGTGTTTTTCCTTATTATTTCTCTGCTTAATCCAATAATTACTGTTTTTGTTTTTCATGTTCATCATCTTCTTTTTGCGATTGTTGCTGTTACACTTTTAATCTTGATTGTCCACCGGTGTTTGTGTTTACCCAGGTTTACTTTATGGACGCTCAAATATGGTATGCTATATTTTCAACTTTGTGTGGTGGTATTATTGGGGCATTTGATCGTTTGGGGGAGGTAATTATTCTTTCCTTCAATATCCAGTTGTGTAGTTTTGTTATGAAGACATTAATGTGCATTTGGTAATGTCTTTTCAATCATTGTTTGCTGGAAAAAAAAATAGAATCAGTGGGTTTAACACTAACGGGTAAACCCTAATTCTATCTCCTAACAATTTTATATCAGTGGGTTTAACACTCATGATTTCAAGCTCTAGTGTATGTTCTTAAAATTTTGTGGGCCCAAAAGGAGCTGGGCCAGAAAGTGGGAAGTTGATTTCTATATTACCATTTTGAATGCATGGTTTACTACCTCACTGCATGCACCCCTTTGCACAGAGATACAGTGGTCAAAATGACTGCTCTACTGTAGTAAACTGTTACAATATATAATATTGTGTGCAAGTATTTTGTTGATGCCACAACATGAAATTCATGCAAAATGAAGTCCCTTTTCTTCTTTTAATGAACATTCTTGTTCCAAATGCTGACTGCTGGCATTTCTGCCTATTCTTACAGATACGAACACTAGGTATGCTAAGGTCTCGCTTCCAGTCTATACCTGGTGCATTTAATGCGTATTTGTTGCCATCTGAGAGGGCTAAGAAAAAAGGATTTTCTCTGTCTAAGCGGTTTGCAGAGGTATGTGGCATTATCTCAAGTTTAGTTAAAAACAATGAACCAGTAAAAGAATGATTTATGAGAACATAATTCCACCATACAAATAGGTTACATCAAACAGGAGAACTGAAGCAGCAAAATTTGCTCAGTTGTGGAATGAAGTTGTATGCAGTTTCCGTGAAGAAGATTTTATTAGTGACAGGAAAGGCTGCTCACCAAACTTTTCTATTTTGTTTACCTTCTCTTGATGTTATCCAAGAATGAAGTTCAAACTTAGCTATAAATTACAGGGAGATGGACTTGATGTTAGTTCCATATTCTTCAGATCCCAGCCTAAACCTAATTCAGTGGCCACCATTTTTGCTTGCAAGCAAGGTTGGTTTTCTCTCCCTAGTATTCTTGTGTATCTATGTGATGTCATCATTTTCTTACTGTCACTGTTTTCTCAGGTTCCAATTGCACTTGACATGGCAGTTCAATTTCGATCCAAGGACACTGATCTCTGGAAACGTATTTGTGCTGATGAATATATGAAATGTGCTGTCATTGAATGCTATGAGTCCTTCAAGCTTGTCTTAAACTCTTTGGTAGTCGGACATACTGAGAAAAGGTAGTGGAAGCTACGTCTTTGATGTCTTTTGAATTTCATCATCTTCCCTGCATAATCCTTTTCCCAGAATAATTGCAGGCTAAAAAGAAACCTGTTAGCAACTATAGGGAGGGTAACTTGATAGAAGTTTGTCCCTAGAGAATCTTATGTTATTGCATCTCTAAATCAATAACCACTATATCTAAATCTCTTCTATGCTTCATCTAAATAATAAAATGGTATCTATAGTTCATCTTGATGAGAGAAAAACTAATTGATTTTTCTATTCTTTCCTCAAACAAGAAAAATAATATTTTTTTTGTTGAGTGTGTATTTATATACTGATTCATTAACTATTCTATTCCTGTGGGCGTATGATCAAAGGTCCCTAGATGAACTTCCAATAATCTTTCTACTATTTAATGGAGAACCTTTTATTCTAGTTCTCCCTTACTGTTAGGTTAGCACTGTATGGAATGATGAATAATGAAGAGCAAGCATGTGCATTCCTTTATTCTAATGTGATAATGGTAAAAGAGAGTAACAAGATCAGTACTGGAACAAACAGTTTTAGATGTTGAACTTTATGTCCAAACAAGTTGTGTTAAATTAATTGTACTCAGTCATGGAATCTCAACCATCTGCCATTGTTTCCTCGCATAGCGTTTGTCCAACAAACTTTTTTTTGATAAAAAACCATTTTTCCACTAAGCAACTTTACATAGAATCGCTATCCTTTGCTTGCTTAATAATGAGGCTTTAAAGAATAAATTCTACCACACCCATTTTTCTCTTTTCTTCTCAAAATGTAGTTAAGGTTACTTAGTCCCACAAACATGACAATAATTCACAAGTGTTAGCTACTTATTAGTATTCTTCCTCTATGTGATCTCTGGTTGAGATTTTGAGGTATATTATAATGCTCCTGAATATATGATTAAGAAAATTAATGTCTGCCACTGCAGCTCTGATTTTTGTTATGATGACAGGATAATTGGTATCATAATTAAAGAAGTTGAAAGCAACATTTCAAAGAACACTTTTTTAATGAATTTCAGAATGGGATCTCTACCTACCCTTCTCAACCAATTTGTGAAGTTAGTAGAAAGTCTGGTGAGTCCTTCAGAAACATTAGTGCTCAGTGTTAGCTTAGTACTGATCATATTAACATGCTAAAACTTTCCATATTGCAGAAAGAGGGTGATGAATCTAAGCACAACACTGTGGTTTTGTTGCTTCAGGACATGTTAGAAGTAGTTACCCGCGACATGATGATCAATGAAATTCGGTTTGTGATTTAAGCATTCCATGAATTACATACCATAGTTATTGTCATTATAGTATAGTGATGGTAATAACTAATAATAAATACATCCTAACATCTATGAAATATTTTTTCAATAGCTTGTTTCTGATGCATTCTGCAAACAGAATAATGACCCCATACATGTCTACTTCAGTGAATTGGTAGAACTAGGGCACGGTAGCAAGGACTCTGGCACACAGCTTTTTGAAAAGGAAACTGACTCAAGACCTGCTATTGCATTTCCTCCTTCAGTTTCTGCTCAGTGGGAAGAACAGGTTATGCATATAATTCCATTGCACATGTTGACATGTTGTGTACAAAACTAATGATACTTTAACCCTTAGTTTGCAGTTACAGATGGTTATAACTAAAATTTTATACAGATAAAGCGCCTCTATCTTCTTCTCACTGTAAATGAATCTGCCATGGATGTACCTAAAAACCTTGAAGCACGAAGGAGGATCACTTTCTTCACAAATTCATTGTTCATGGATATGCCTCGTGCACCTCGTGTGCGTAAAATGCTATCATTCAGGTACAATAAATATGACATGAATCTGAATATATTATTTCTTCTGTGTGATGAAAGAAATGTGTCAGATTTGTTCACTGTATCTTTTATGTATGTTGCTGAGCATGTTTCAGTTAGTATCTAGTTTCTTCCTGAATTCTAAATACTGATCATGTAGACTAAAATATTTAGTAGTCAATAATTGAATAAATCATGCAGCATAATAAAATTTGGATTGTAATTTATTGCATTATTAATAAGTGGGATTGCTATTGAAGATCATAACAGAAGTGTTTGAACTTGATTTTGCAACGATGTATGTGCTAGTTGTCTAGTCTTGTGAATTATTTTCTCATTGCATCATATAATCATAATCAATTGGAATTGCAGTGTCATGACTCCCTATTATAGCGAAGAGACAGTTTATTCAAAGAGTGATCTTGACATGGAAAATGAAGATGGGATATCTATCAAATACTACCTGCGAAAGATCTTTCCAGGTTCCAATAATCTGAACTCACTTCTTTAGTATATACATTTTCTTCTGTAAACATGCGTTCATGTGGTTATCTGGAGATGGAAATTGTGCTTTGTCAGATGAATGGGAGAACTTCATGGAACGCATTAATTGCAAAGAAGACTTGGAAATTTTTGAAAATGATGAAAACATATTACAGCTCCGTCATTGGGTCTCCTTAAGAGGACAGACACTCTGCAGAACAGGTACTTTCAGATAATCTATAGTCAAAAGATTTCACAGATATTGTTTAATTCCTAACAGTTGTTAGCTTTCCAGTTAGAGGGATGATGTACTATAGAAGGGCGTTAAAGCTTCAGGCATTTCTTGACATAGCTAATGAAAAAGGTGAGAGTAAATCATTTAGTATTGGATCAATAAGCTAAACTTTGTGGATGTATGCAGCTCTTGAACCAATTTCACTTGTGTAACATTATGATACGAGTTTGTGTTAAGATAACATGTGAATTAATTGTTATCTGAACTTGTGTCCTTGACAAAGTACATGCTTCATGGTTCTATGGAAACTAAAAAATTGTTTAGTAGAGCTCCTGTTAGTTTGGGTGACGATGTTCTTCCGTCACCTTGTGAGTGTTCACAAGGACATTTGGTGGAGGCTGGAAACATGTTTGTGAAAATCCTGTTCTTTTGTGAATTATGGCCAAAGGCCCTTTCCTTTTTATTCAACTTATTATCGATAATATCCCAATGCAGGTTCTAAAGTTGAGGAAATAATATAAAACTTTAGTTAACCTTCAGGCATAAGAGTGTTATAAAATGGACTTTTTGAGGGTAATATTCTGTCCCTAATCCTTTATGTTCAATCTTGTCAGAAATATTGGAAGGCTATAAAGCTATGACCATTCCATCAGAGGAGGACAAGAAAAGCCAGAAATCCTTGTATTCAGAACTAGAGGCCCTGGCTGATATGAAATTTACTTATGTAGCAACATGTCAAAATTATGGTAACCAGAAGCGTAGCGGTGATCGTCGTGCAACAGACATTTTGAATTTGATGGTTAAGTGAGTATTTGATGGTATAGAGAGCTTCACACTTATTATTATGATTCGCTAAGACAACTGATTCCCTCTCAATTCTTCGTGTACAGTAATCCAGCTCTCCGTGTGGCATATATCGATGAAGTTGAAGAAAGAGAAGGAGCAAAATCGCAGAAGGTCTACTATTCTGTCTTAATTAAAGCTGCAGACAATCTTGATCAGGTAGCTGATCTTTTAATTTCTCCTCAAAGATTCATAATCTTCATTTGATCTCTCTTCATGATATGCTACTGAATTTTTGTTCTTAAAGGAAATTTACAGGATAAAGTTACCTGGCTCAGCAAAAATAGGAGAAGGGAAGCCCGAGAATCAAAACCACGCCATAATATTTACAAGAGGGGAAGCTCTTCAGACTATTGACATGAACCAGGTATATCTGTTTGTATTTGTTATTCTTCCATCATTGATACAAAAAAAGGGATTTTTTTTTTCTTTTTGTTTATGTCTCATGTTGCAGGACAACTACTTGGAAGAAGCTTTCAAAATGCGTAACCTGCTTGAAGAATTTCATGAGGATCATGGAGTGCGGCCCCCAACTATTTTGGGTGTACGGGAACATATATTTACAGGAAGGTTCGGCCAATACTTAAATTAGCTTTAAATTTTTGTTTGGCAGGAATATACTTCTATTGATATCATATATTTGCTACAGTGTTTCTTCTTTGGCATGGTTCATGTCGAATCAGGAAACGAGCTTTGTCACCATTGGTCAACGTGTTCTTGCAAGGCCACTGAAGTATGATACTTTCTTCTAATCCTCACTAAAAGTAAATGTACTACTTATTATGATCCAATTCTTTGTACATCATTGGGGTGGATTGTTGTGAAAATGGTATAAGATTCATGTACCATTGGATGCAAAAACGAGAGAAACATATAATCAAAACATCTAGTATAATGATTGGCAGGATGGGCTTAGAGTTGTACTTTGTAGTAAGCTAATGCTGATCAGTCACTTCATAATATATTTTTTCTTTTGAAAAGCTAAGAAATTTATTTATACATCACCAAAATAGAAGTTACAAGGCTGCCACTTCATAATATCTATCATCTTGAAACACCAATTATTATTGATATTATCTTTGATGAGAGAACAACTTATGTTTTTGTTGGTCAATTTTATGTGATGCTGATGGAAGATTTGAAAAGTTGCTATTTTGATATACGTCATTTTGATTGGTTTAGGGTTCGATTCCACTATGGGCATCCTGATGTCTTCGATAGAATTTTCCACATTACTCGAGGGGGCATTAGCAAAGCTTCAAAAGGCATTAACCTAAGCGAGGACATCTTTGCAGGTAAGTTTCTGGCATATAGATTCCCTTTAATAAACTTCCCATGATCTATTTAATGATAGTGGACAACAATTTGAGGCTCAATGTCATATAGGTTTCAACTCAACACTAAGACGTGGTAATATAACTCACCATGAATACATACAAGTTGGGAAGGGAAGAGATGTTGGCCTCAACCAAATATCACTTTTTGAAGCCAAAGTAGCATGTGGGAACGGGGAGCAAACTCTAAGTCGGGATATCTACAGATTAGGCCACCGCTTTGATTTTTTCCGGATGCTATCATGTTACTACACGACTACTGGATTCTATGTCAGCTCTATGGTATGTTTTCTTACAAAGAAGGAATGTAGCTTTGAATAATTCACCACCCTTGATTAGTAATTTGTATGGGTATCCACATACAAAATCTCCTTCCTAGTTCCCAATTTCTTTTATATCTGGTATGCCATACCAAATTATATCAAACCATTTTAAACTAATCCTCATTTCTAGACTAAAGCACTAGCTTATTAGCAACTAAAAATTGGTTGATATATTTGTGAATGTCTATCTAGTTGGCATTTTCCTTCCAAGCTGACACAATTTCTGTTAATACTGTCCAGCTTGTGGTCCTTACAGTGTATGCATACTTATATGGAAGACTATACCTCTCTCTGAGTGGATTAGAGAAAGCAATAATGAAATCAGCAAGAATAAGGGGAGATACTGCGCTGAAAGCAGTAATGGCTTCTCAATCTGTAGTTCAATTGGGTCTCTTGATGGCTTTGCCCATGGTTATGGAGATTGGGCTAGAACGAGGTTTCAGAACAGCAATGGGTGATTTGATCATCATGCAGCTTCAGTTAGCAGCAGTCTTTTTTACATTCTCTCTTGGGACAAAGCTACACTATTTCGGGCGCACGATTTTGCATGGTGGGGCCAAGTACCGAGCCACTGGGCGTGGTTTTGTTGTGAGACATGAGAAGTTTGCTGAAAACTACAGAATGTACTCACGGAGCCATTTTACCAAAGCCATGGAGTAATTCATTTTGCTAGTAGTTTATCAAGCATATGGCTCGGCTGCTACCAGCAGGACAGCCTACTTCTTTCTAACAGCTTCCATGTGGTTTCTAGTGGTTTCTTGGTTGTTTGCACCTTTCCTTTTCAATCCTTCTGGATTTGAGTGGCAGAAGATAGTGGAGGACTGGGAAGACTGGTCAACATGGATCAGCAACAGTGGCGGCATTGGTGTTCCGGCTAACAAGAGTTGGGAGTCATGGTGGGAGGAAGAACAGGAGCACCTCCAGTACACTGGTCTTGTTGGACGTTTGATGGAAGTACTTCTTTCTCTCAGATTCTTCTTCTACCAGTACGGAATTGTCTATCAACTTCGAGTGAGCCAAAGTGATAAAAGCATAATGGTAAGTAGAATCAGTGACCCGTTTACTTATGAATCTGTTGATTTGGGTTTTGTTTTATCTCGATGGTGTCAAATAAAAAGATTATAGCTAAAAGGGGAACATGCCAATGACTGCCGAATGTCTATTTTTAGTGCATGCAACCATCTAAACCGTTTTATTCAGAGATTAAGATTATTGTTCTTTTTTGTAATAAAATTCAGCACTTCAGTTATTTATAAACAAGGATAAAAAGTGTTTGTGGGACCAGAAACACAATCCGGTACCCATACTAAAATATGACCCCTTTTCAACCTAAACCCTTTTTTTAACCACCCGTCTTGCCACCTCTATTCACATAAAGGTTTTCTCTTGCAATGATTGCAGATCTACGGTCTATCTTGGCTTGTAATTCTTGCTGTTATGGTCATCTTGAAGGTTTGTTCTGATACATAATTCCTGCCATACTGGTTTTTATACCCTCTCACAATATTTAATTTTATGCAAAGTGATTTTATCTTTGTATCTGCAGATCGTATCCATGGGTCGGAAAAAATTCAGTGCTGATTTCCAGCTGATGTTTCGACTCCTTAAGTTGTTCCTCTTTGTTGGATTCATTGGCACGCTTGTGGTTCTCTTTCAATTCCTCGGACTTACCATCGGAGACATATTCGCAAGCTTACTTGCATTTATGCCAACTGGATGGGCTATTTTGCAGGTACACATTCTGAGTCTCATTTTCCACAGAGAACAAATTGTTCTGAAAATTAAATCATCCGCATGTCCGCAACTTATGTAATTCAGCTGTTGGGATCAAATATCTCAGTTGTAGGAAATGAGAAATCAAACACAATAGCTACATGGCTCTACAATGTTTAGCATTTCTGGAATTCTTCTTCTAAAAGTCAATATTATACTCTAGAAGGGGTTGGGGTCACTTCAACCCATTTATACAAGACGTGTCAATTTGTGTTATATATTATTGGTAACGGTCAAACATAAGATTAAAAACTTGGCTTAAAAAACATGGTGGAACGGGTTAAAACTTGAAAATAGCAAAATCAAGTGTTTTCAAACCTCCTAAATAGTGCTTTATTGAAAATATCACATCCTTACTGTGATGATACTTCTTGTAATACTATTTTATTTATAAGGAAACATATGCAAAACATATGTAGATCCTGTTGATTTTACATTAAATTATTGAATAATGATATGTGATAATATTGCATTTGCAGATAGCACAAGCATGCAGGCCAGTAGTGAAGATGTTGGGAATGTGGGGGTCGGTGAAAGCACTGGGGAGAGGATACGAGTATATGATGGGGGTGATGATATTCACTCCGGTGGCCATACTTGCATGGTTCCCAATGGTGTATGACTTTCAAACCAGGCTTCTTTTTAACCAAGCTTTCAGCAGAGGGCTCCAGATTCAACGTATTCTAGCGGGTGGCAAGAAAAACAAGTAGTCGCTAGTAGTATACTTAGCATTTAGATGTAGAATTTAGGTCTCCAACACTCGATCAAGGAATCCAGGGTAGATAAATCATGTGGTGTTGTATAACTGTCCATGGTCATGAAATGCAGTTTACAGCCAATAGTATTTTTTTCACTTGGTGCTTTTGGTTAATTGATGTTGCTAATCCTTAACATTGGCCATAAAAAGAGGCTCTCTACATGCTCAGCTATTCATTCAGCAGTATGTAGACCCTCTCAACTTGACATTACCATGACCTGTCACTATATCTTCTAAAGAAAAGGAGAGGTTCCTTGAAAAAAAAATATGGGTCCTTATTGTAAACCAAATCTTTCCTAGTGATAAACTGATAAAAAATAACTGGTCTGTGTTGATCTCCTAAGATCCTAATCCATTATGCACAGTTTCTTGCTTAGACTTTTGGTTACTAGACTATTTCATATATACACTAAGAAGTTCAAACAATAATAAATTTTATTAAAAGAACCATACGAAGGGGTTTTGGGGGTTAAGGAATAGGAATAGTAATTATTAGAGGTGGCAAATGTTGCCCATTCTTTCACTTTTGGGTCCATTTGAACCACTATTTTTAATGTTTGGATTAAATTGGACCATGTCTTTTTATTCCGTGGGTCGATTTGGGCTGCTAACAAAAATTAGGTGCGAAACTAACGGGTCGAATTGGGCAACAACGGGTTGTATTTGGGCAGTCCAAAGTGCAAAAGGACGGGTTGCAACTCAACCAGTCTCGTCTAGTCGTCTCTCATGTGAATCGTCAAATCATCGTCGTCTACTCGTCTTCATCGAATCATCATCATCTGTTCATTCTCTCAATCTCTCATCTGTCGATACTCGGTTGAGACTTGAGACAACCACCGAAGCATCTGCCCTCGATATTGAAGCATCGGTTCATATTGAAGCCGTCGATGACTCGAAAATCTCAGATAATCAGATTGATATCTTGATTGATACTCGGTTGAACCCTAGATAACTCGATTCATACAACCAATTGAGCCTTTACCCTCGATTGATACGCAGCAGACTGACTCCTCGATTGCAGCCCTCGATTGATATCTTGATTAAACACAACCGATTAACTCTCTGTAAGTCTCTCTCATATATATAATCAATTATACATTGCTGCTAGTTTTGTTTGATTATGAGTTCAATATGAATAACTTGATGGATGTCGGGTTGGCCTTATTAACACATTTCATGTGGACTTTTGTTTCTGTTTTTTGGGTTTGCTTAAATTTGGGGCTAATTGGCACTTCATTAGCTTTTGTTACCTCCACATCTTCTGGGATTTGCTTTTGATGTAATCTGATCACATCTTCTGGATTTGCTTCTGATTGATTTGAGGGTTTGAGTTTGCTTAAAATGATATAATTTTGTGTTTCTGTTTTTGAGTTTGCTTAAAATGACTTTAGCCTTTAGGGATTGAGTTTGCTTCTGATTGATTTGAGGGTTTGAGTTTGCTTTGTGTTTAACATGCTGATACTGGCTTTAAACCTTTACAAGGTTGATCAGAAGTTCAGAACTATATAACTGTTAAGTGTTAACCCACAAGAAAATTAAAGAGTGCTGATAATTTCAAACTTATGTATATATATATGTATATCTGTAGTGGTATCTTTTGTACCCTGTAATTAAAGAAAATTGGTACCCTATAATTCTCAAACTCAAAACTTTTATAACTTTTGTTAAAGAATTACTCAAGTTTACAATTCTAGAAGGGGCTTCATGTATTACAGTTACCTTTCTAAGTAATTCTCAAACTTTTGTGTCTTAATAAGTTAATATCAAACTCAAACTCAAAAGTATGATGGGATATTGGGATGTAACTTAAGGTGGCAACTTCAGGTATAATGGGTCAAAAGTATGATGGGATATTTGGATATCATACACATACACATAGCCTAATAAAAGTGGCTTTTCAAAAAAAAAAAAAACTAAACACATCTCTCTAAACCTACCACATTGGTGGATTTATCCTTACAAAATTTTTAACGGATTTATGCTTACAAATGTTAATATATGTAGGGTTTTTGAAGGATAACATCACATGTTATAATTGGCCCCTCTCTAAAATTGCAATTCACATAAGAAAACTTTGTGTTGTCACCTATCTTAGTTCCCTCAAAATTGAAACAGAGGAGATTTAGGACGGAATAGCATCGGAAGAGAGCAAAGATCACGCAAAGAAGCAAAACTCTTCATGGTCGACGACTCATAGACTCCTCTCTCAGTCCTTGCTTCGCTTGACGAAACCCTCTTACGCACATTTGGGTTTGTAATTTCTTCTTTTCTCGATTGGTGACCGTGTGGCATTCATTAGTTGTTCCTTTTCGTTTCTAGCCTCGAACTTCTCTAATTTAGGGTTACCAAATTTGAATCTACATATTCAAACCTAGTTGCGTTTCTTGATATTAGCTTCATCTTTTTTGAAATTGTGGCTAGACATTTTCAGTTTGGGTAAACAAATTACAGTGTTATGTTTGTTATTATATGACCTGAAGTCTTAGTTGAAGTCTTATTTTTCAACATTTGCATAATCACTCTTTAAGTTGGCAAAAGCCAGCGTTCTAAACCCACCACCCAACATCCAAATGTATTGCAGATGTCACTTGGGAATAAACTCAAACACCTTACCTGCATTCGTACCTTCTCACACTTCTCAACTCACCACCATTACCACAACCGTCGTCAACCACCACAATCTCCTCAACATCAACAACTAGACCCATTTTCCCTTCTAAAAGACGACCCAATCCAAGTGCTCTATGATTTATGGATCCGTACCTTCTCAAACCACAACCAAGCCCACTTCTGTAACCTCAATGGTTTCATCTCCAAACTCGACCTATGGGTCTTGGCTTACCAATGCATCTGGGCCCACTTCACCGGTTCTTTCCCGTCGCGATACAACCTCCAATCCCACCTCCTCATCGACCTCCTCTCTCTCCGGAACGCCGTCGTACTTGGTCAGTTTCGATGGAACATGAAAACCCAACCCTACATTAAAAACCCTAATCACAATACCCCCTTCTCGAAGCTTTCAAATCGCAAGATTAGTAGGATTACAAACTCTGATGAAACTCCATTTCAAGATTGTGTGGTTCAACAGCTGCTTTTGATGATTCTGGAGCCCATTTTTGAGCCGAGGTTTTCACCCAAAATACATGCATTTCGCCCCCGGAGAAACGCGCATACGGTG
>JAUEJL010033639.1:0-21237 GCA_032274825.1 Drosophyllum lusitanicum
AACACTTTTGGTGACCAAATTCAAGTAGCTATCTTATTCCAACAATAGTCACATGTTCCTAGTCATTGAGATGTGTTCAAAAGACCCTATTCAAGTCTAAAATTCGTAACTCTCATGCTAGAGTTAATAACCATAAAAATCCATTTAATCTAGCCTTAAGAGACTAGTTGAATTGGTTGTTATAGCGTTGGGCATAGCCGTGCTCCACGAGGCATTCCTGTGCCGGCCCCAAAAAGTACGCCCAAGTCACGCCGGACTTGGGCCCGTACCTGGCGTATGGGCACGCCCATACCTTTATCAGGCACGGCCATGCCTGGCCCACCAAAATCATCTTTTGGCGTTTTCTCTCTCTCATTCAAAAGGTGTTGCCGGAATCAATACTTGGCATGTGACCCAATAGGCCTATGCCTCATCGGCAATTGTACCAACTCGTGTGTGTCAGTAGGCATATTCCAACAAAAACAACTCCTAAGCCAAGCTTTAACACTTCGCAAAGTTGGTACATGATTCCCAATTAGTAGAATGTCATCTCATATAGGACAAGGAAAACTATTACGCTCCTACTAGCCCTGACATACACACATGGTTCATCTTTGTTTTTCAAAAATCCAAACTCTATGATCTTTTCATCAAAGCAAAGATTCCAACTACGAGACGCTTGCTTAAGTCCATATATGGACTTTTAATCTTGAACACCTTGTTAGGATGCTCCAGATGTACAAAACCCTCAGGTTGCGTCATATATACATCTTCGGAAAGCTTCCCGTTAAGGAAGGCGGTCTTTACATCCATCTGACATATTTCATAATCATGAAATGCAGCAATGGAAATGAGTATCCTAATGGACTTCAACATGGCCACTAGGGAAAAAGTTTCATCATAGTCAACACCTGCTGTCTGTGTGAAACCTTTAGCCACCAGTCGGGCTTTGAAGGTATCCAAGGTCTTATCCATGTTGGTATTCTTCTTAAAGACCTATTTACACCCTACAGATCAAAACCCAGATGTTAGATCAAACCAATTCCCAAACTTGGTTATCCGACATGGATTCTATATCGCTTTCCATAGCCTCTCTCTACTTTGCAGACTCAGGGCCCGCTATCGCTTCTTGGTAGTTGGTGGGTTCATCTTGATCCACCAATAGCTCATTGCCCTCAGATATGAGAAACCAATATCTCTCTAGCTCATGGCGAGCTCTACCAGATCTACACGGAGTAGACAATGGAAGTGTATCAGGTACCCTCAACATTATCTTGCTCGGTCTCAACCGGAGAAGGTTGAGTGCTAGTGCCAACATCAAGTTCTTTATCAGTTGATCCTTGAACTTCTTCAAGATCTATTTCCTTTCCACTCGGTACATTGGATATTAGTTATCTTTCAAGGAAAACCGCCCTCCGAGCAACAAAAACTTTGTTCTCAGCGGGTTTATAAGATATATATCCAATACCAACGGAAGGATATCCGATAAAGTAACACCTCTCCGAACGAGGTTCGAGTTTGTCATCCGCCTCACGTCTAACGTAGGTTTGACATCCCCAAACTCGAAGATATGTGAGAGTAGGATTTTTCTAATGCCACAACTCATAAGGTGTTGTTTCAACTTTCTTTGTTGATACGAGGTTAAGGACTTTTACCTCCGTTTCGAGAGCGTAACCCCTAAAACTAATGGGTACCTCCGCACGACTCATCATAGATCAGACCATGTCTAGAAAGCTTTGATTTCTTCTTTCGGCGACCCCGTTTAATTGCAGAGTCCTAGGAGGTGTTAATTGCGAGATAATCCCACAACCTCTAAGATGGTCGATAAACTCGGAACTAAGATACTCTCCGCTTCTATCCGATCGAAGTATCTTGATTCTTTTGCCCAATTGATTCTCTATCTCATTTTGGAAAGTCTTGAATACCTCAAAGGTTTCAGACTTATGTCTAATCAAGTAGACATACCCATACCTACTACAATCATCCCTAAAGGTAACGAAGTATCTAGTGTTATTCCTTCTAACATGTCTGAACGGACCACACACATCCATGTGAATAATCTCCAGGAGATCCTTTCCCATCTCACTTATACCGGTGAATGGTGCTATGGTTATTTTGCCCAATAAACAAGATTCACATACTTTATTTGACCCATTCCAAGATCCCGTCTGATTGGAGCTTGGTGATACGAGTTTTTTTATATGTGCAAGACTACCATGCCATAAGGAATACTTATCCAAACAATTTTTGGACTTAGAATCAATATTCATGATAGGTTTCTTTGATTCAATATATGCATCAACTTCATAAATGCCATGACATGGTAAAGCTTTGAAATTACAAACATCATTTTTATAACATAAAATAGATTCATTCATAAATTTAAAAGAAAAACCATCGTCATACAAAGCATGAAGGGAAATAATATTTCTTGTCACGCTGGGCGAATAGCATACATGTTTAAGAACTATGGATAAGCCGATTCTAAAAGAAAGCTCTACACTTCATTTTGCCTCTTCGGGGACCACATCATGATTCCCCATAATTAGATCCAACTCTCCATGCTCCAAGCCTCTACTGTACCTTAGCCCCATAAGGGATTTGTCCATAGGCATGTGATAACTCACAAAAATTAATTGATCATATGCATTGGGCAAGGATTGGAGGATTAAATCAACTGCCAACTCTCTCCTGATGGAGAATCCCAACCTCTCCATGCGCTCCACGTTTGTTGTCATCCGCAACACGTAAGCACTTACGTTCCCGCCATCCTAGAGTTTGCAACCTAGGACGGCCTTGCTCATGGTGCTCAACGTGAGGCACGTAACCTCCTCTGTACCCTTGAGGTGTTTTTCATACGCCTCTCGGATGGCACTCGTTGCGTTGATCGCAGGGGGCTCGGGCAAGGCTTCCTTTATGGTTTGCAACTTTCCTTTATGACGTAAGACAATCCTAAGTTGCCTATGCCAATCCATGAAGTTGTTACCATCGAGTTTCTCCTTCTCAAGGAAAACTTGTAGAGAAATATTGCTCGTGGTGGTGGTACTTGAAGATGCCATTTAAAATAGCAATATAGTTAGTTTGATATTAATCTTGTTAAAACAATTTACCCAAAACATATATAATTATCTTAACAAGGCTAAGAACCGTATTTCACTCCCTCATATGACGGGTTTACCGTGGATCAGATGATGAAGCTATTTGGGTCGGCAACAATCTTGCCAATTGCAATACATTATTGCAACTCTTAGAACCTTGCAGGATCCTATGACAACCATCGGTCATTTGTCATGTTTGATCCCTCCTTACACCAATCCCAAGTTAAAATTTTTGATAGATTCGTTCTAAGCTCAACAATCTTTCAAGAATCCTAATTCAAAATTATAAATCGTCCGCCGAGACATGCAGTTAGTACACTCCTAATAATTGGCTCATGCTAAGCTCGACAACCAATTTTGTGAGTTATCACGCTCACCTTCCACACAACTTCACAAAGATTGACTCGTGCTAAGCTCGTCAACCAATCTATGTGTTTTTAGTACTGGGTGACATCGCCTCACGGATGGTGCGTGATTTATGATTCTTGAAAAAACGGGCTTTTGATTCCAGTTAAATTTTGATTAACAATTTTAGTGACAAAACCGAATTTTCACTTTAATATAACGTCAAGTTAATATTGTTGTTAATCATGTGCATACTACCATACCCATATGCAACGGAAGCAAAGGTTTTTAAAATGATTTTTCAGGTATATAAAACCACATGCAAACCATTCCTTTTGAGGATCACAACTACAAACGAAAATAGAAACAAAGAGAGCAGAAACAAGAAGGCTAAAACCATACCCTTGATGTCTCTGATGGAAGTGTAGATGAGAATGTGCTAGAACTCAAACTAAGCTCCTCAACCGAAGTCCACACCAAGTAAGTGTAGTCCCGTCTTGCTAATGACCCAAAACTCGAACACCCCTTGGCTTCAAAGTTCTGGAACATCACCACAAAGATGACCACTTGAATGATACACCAAGTAACTTCTAGAAAACCAAGCTTAAGTGTGTATATTTGTGTGTTCAAGTGTCAAAAAGTCCCTAACAAGAAAAGTGAGGCCCTTATATAGTCATTTGGGAAGACCAGGAGACATCAGGGTCGGCCTCGAGGTCACCATCTCATTGGACCAAACAAAAAGGTCCAATAAGATTAAAGTGTCACTTTGACTTCTGTCTTCACGAGCCGTGAAGCACTCGTGAAGGTCATGCCTCCACGACTCCCTAGCCGGGTTGTGAAGCCTCGTGGAGGGTTTCTCTTCACGACTCCCTCACGAGTCGTGAAGGACGCTAGAAACCCTAATTTCATTTTTCTCTTGTTTGGGTTGTGCTATCGAGATCTACCCTTGGGGTATGACCCAATAGGGCCGTGCCTCATCAGTAGTGATGCCAGTATACATGTATTAGTGGGTAGACACTAACAATTATATGGTGGTACTAGATATCGTACACACGTACACAGGCACTTTGGATCTTCTAGCTATCGTGGATCATACTTTAGGGATGGTATTTTTCGTTTGTGCGGGAGTTTTGCACCTAGCTAGTAAGCCTTACGGGGATATAATGATGATTACCCATTGATTTGATTCTTTCTTTGTGCAGAACCGAATCGTCTTTTGGAGTTCCAGACATTGTTTTTCTATTATTACTAACCATTTTATGCAGAATTGTTGTGATCTGTTTTGGCGTGTGGAAGAAGACTGATCATGGGTCTTGAAAAGTTCTGATTGTTTGACATGTTGCCAGGGCCGATCCAAATAATTTCAGGGTCTGGAACTGTTGTATTAGATCTAAACTCTGAATGTACTTTTAATAGAAAAAAGATAAACGAAAGTTAACTGATTTAGCAAGTAAAAGATTAATAGAAGAAAAATAATCTTGGCTTGAAGCAAATGGGAAAATCGGCCACAATAGAAAGAAACATCAATCGAGTCAATGAAACTATTTGCGAATAATGATTTTGCGATGACGATGAACGATTTGTGAATTACGAATTGTGATGATGAGGGAAAGGATTGACGGATTGACGAGCTACTTAGGCTTCTAACGGATGAGTTTCCATTTTCTATCGAGAGATGATATATCCTTCTATTTTTTTTAACTATCCTCTTAATGACAAGATCAATAAAAGTGTCAAAATCAAAGGATAAATTTTTTTTCTTTTCCATTACAACATGTACGTTTACTGCTTTAACTTTTCTTGTTTTCAGAGTTACTCAGTTACTAAACGAGGATTATCATTAATTTCTAGCTTATCCATTTTACTCATTATTAATTATCTTTAATAAATTTTTTAGTAGTCAAGAATTTATTTAATAAAAAGTAAAAAAACATTTTACTAGTCAAATTCTTCATGAATCGTAAATATCTTAAATTGTTTTTTCCAATTGCATGTATTTTACAAAAAAGGTTCTGATGTTTAAAATCCTAAAATAGTATGAATTAAATGCTCCAAAATTTGAATAAGAAAAAGTATATATCCTCATACTTTTTGTTATTACTTCATTATCGAAATCCACTAATTCATTTTTCTCGCTTTCTTTATTAATTTTAAGCTTGTGTTGATTTTCTTTGAACAATTAAATACATACCCATATAATTTTACAACATATGTCTACTGTCAGGACTTTTACCCACAACCTTAAGATTGAGGTGCACTTTTTCTAAACTCTAATACCACTAGACTAAGGCTTTTTGGTAAACTTGTGTTAAAAGTACAAGGATAAATAATAGAAAATTGTATAAGGGTATATCATTTCTCATTGAATAAAACATTCCTAAATTTATCAAAAGAAATGGTACATCTTTCTACTTTTTATTGATACTTATCCCACTACTCACTTAGACAAGTTTTAAAATCAAGAGATGATATAAGAAAAAAGAATTAGTGTATTACACATGTAAAATATTAAATATATAGAAGGATAAATTAAGAAAAAAAAGTAAAAGAATATATAATTTCTCATTTATAAAACTTAAATGCAAAACAAAATATATTAATTCACTCTATAAATACACCGACGATCAACCTTCCTCTCCCCGTCTTGCAACCTAAATTTATCAAACTTATATGCAAAAGACAAGGTATCTGCGTTACTCCCGGAGTTCTTCTCAATCTAGCAATTCTCATGGCCGGCGGTGGAATTCCGACAGCTTCAGGCGGCGATAAAGCTTACCCCGGAAAACTTACTCTCTACGTCACTGTAACTTGCATTGTGGCCGCCATGGGTGGCCTCATCTTCGGTTACGATATCGGAATCTCTGGTAACATGGTCTCACTACTCTCATGTTTTTAATGTCATGTTTTGATCTCTTATTATTGGTTGAATATTTTGACAGGAGGAGTGACGTCGATGAATCCATTCTTGGAGAAGTTTTTCCCATCGGTGTACCGGAAACAGGCGTCAGACACGTCGACCAACCAGTACTGTAGGTTCGACAGTCAGATATTGACGATGTTTACATCGTCTTTGTATTTGGCTGCGCTGTTGTCGTCACTGCTGGCGTCGATGGTGACTCGGAAATTTGGCCGGAAACTCTCGATGCTGTTCGGCGGCATTCTGTTCTGTGCCGGAGCTTTGATAAACGGATTTGCGCAGAATGTTTGGATGCTGATTGCGGGTCGGATCCTACTCGGGTTTGGAATCGGATTTGCCAATCAGGTAATGTTAATAATTTCTGATCATATTTTGTTTGATAAGTAATTAAATATTAATGACTTATGAATTTCTACCAACTTTATGTTTCCAAAACATTTAATTGTTTTTCCATTTTTGACCAATGCTAAAAGTAGTTTTTAATATATCAACACAAATGTTAAATTTATATATATATATATATATATATATATATATATATATTTATTTATTTATTTATTTATTTATTTTTTCTTTTCAATCTATATTTTATTAGGTGATTTTACGGTAAAAATTGGAGTTATTTTGTAAGATTGCAATCTTTGACTAACAGTAATTGGAGTTATTGCTTGTCATCCAAATAGTATTACAACAGATTTTCTTTGTTATTATGTTACCTCATTAACGTTTTACTAGATTAAATATCCGTGATAAACAAAATAATAAGAAGAGCATATAAAAAATTATCTTTAAAAAAGTTAAGTAAACTAAAGTCAAAATTGAGTCTAATTTTGATTAATAAAAGTGAAAATTAGATTTTAATTTTTAACAAAATTAATGGTATGATTATACAATTAAAATTAATTTATTAAATAAATAGTTAAAATTATATAATACATTTGATTCAAATTAATCTTTTATTTATATTATTATTAAAAGATATTTTTCATTTTAAAAGTCTTTATTTAGTCTTTCAATTAATTCACATTATACCCGTTAAACATTTAATATGAAGTAGTAATTACAAATTATTCTGCCTATATTGTCTTTTTAAAAATGAAATTATTTTTTAAATTAAGAAATAAAATTAATCTTCTAATAATGAATAAAGTTTATGAGACAATATATCCAAATCATTGATTTACATAAAAGAAATTTAATTATCAAATCTAAAATATCTGTTTTAGTAAACAATGTAATTCAATTTTGACTTCAATTTCAATCAAAGTTAGCTAGTAGAGAGAATTTTATATATGTTTTTCTTATCTTAAACTTTAATATATCATATTTATCCACCGATTTTACAAATATCATATTACATTTTATAACATTTGAAAATGACATATTTAACTAAAGTTTTAATTTTATCATTTTAGAATACTTTACATGAATTACATTTACGTTTTCAATTATGATATCACGTCTTTGTCGTCATGTTTGCTCTCTCATAACGTCGACGCTTTCACAGTTATTCTGAGTGTTAACATCATCTCTCACAATTTTTTAAATTCTCAATTTCTTTCTCTTTTAATAATTTTTAATATATTTTCATTAATGTTTAATATTTATTATTTTTTAAATCAATCTTATCATACTTGCATCTAATCTACTTAATTAATATATGCTAATACAAAAAGTTAGTACATAATGTTAATTACTGGCACAGATACATTTTTGTTACAGTTTTACCTTGAGTATATTTTATACTAATTGTTTTATGTCTTTTTCCTTAAAAATAAATTCCTCAAATAAAGAAAAAAAGCTATGATATATGGTACTAATATATGATCATTTTAATTGTTAAATGACAAACTTCGAAACTAGAAACGATGTAGTTGTCATTGTATTATGTAATAATATTATTAATTATTTCTTGTAAATATATAATAATTGTTAATATTATTTTTTTTCTTTTTGATTTCAGTCTGTACCATTATACCTTTCTGAGATGGCGCCATACAAGTATAGAGGTTCACTAAACATTGGGTTTCAGTTATCCATCACAATTGGAATCGTAGTTGCAAATATATTGAATTACTTCTTTGACATGATTAAAGGAGGATGGGGTTGGAGGTTGAGCCTCGGGGGAGCGGTGGTCCCTGCGCTGATCATAACAGTTGGGTCTCTCGTTCTTCCCGAAACCCCTAACTCTATGATCGAGAGAGGCGATAAAGAAGAGGCACGAAAAAAGCTTAGAAGAATTAGGGGCGTTGTCAATGTCGACGAAGAGTTTTATGATTTAGTCATTGCTAGCGAAGCATCCCAAAAAATCGAACATCCTTGGAGGAACTTGTTGCAAAAGAAATATCGGCCGCAACTAACGATGGCTATATTGATTCCGTTCTTTCAACAATTAACTGGGATTAACGTGATCATGTTTTACGCCCCGGTTTTGTTCAAAACTATCGGGTTTGCTGGCAAGGCTTCCCTTATGTCTGCTGTGATTACAGGTACTGTAAATGTTATTGCAACTTGTGTTTCAATCTATGGGGTTGACAATTGGGGAAGAAGGTTTCTTTTCCTTGAAGGTGGCACTCAAATGCTCATTTGTCAGGTAAAATCTTCACAACTCACAACTTCTTGACCTTTGTCCACTAGTGGTTATTTGTTTCTTAAGATTAAATGTTTTTCTCTATGAAAATAGGTAGCGGTTGCGGTTCTCATAGGGATCAAGTTTGGAATTGATGGAAACCCTGGAGAACTACCAAAATGGTATGCCATTGTGGTGGTGTTTTTTATATGCATATATGTATCCGGCTTCGCGTGGTCATGGGGTCCATTAGCTTGGCTCGTGCCTAGCGAAATCTTCCCACTCGAGATCCGATCAGCTGCTCAAAGTATCACAGTCTCGGTGAACATGATCTTCACGTTTATAGTCGCCCAAGTGTTCTTAATGCTGCTTTGCCATTTGAAGTTCGGTCTTTTCCTCTTTTTTGCGTTTTGGGTTGTTGTCATGACGACGTTCGTTTATGTTTTCTTGCCCGAAACGAAGAACATACCGATTGAAGAGATGGTGGTTGTGTGGAAGAAGCATTGGTTTTGGTCAAGGTTTATGGTTGATGTTGAGTACCCAAATGGAGTTGAAATGAAACAAGAAAGGTGATCTAGCTAGAAATTATTATTAAGAAAGGACAATATAATATGTTTAAGGACTTAACTTGCAAATCAAAGATGTATTTTGTTTTTCTTTTATTTATCCAGTAGAGGTAAATACAAGTTTATTTTGGCTTGAGAAGATTTCTTAATATAATCTTTTTAATTAATTGAAGTTCTTATAAATTTATTTAGTAGAGGAAAGTAATTTTGATATTCATGTCAATTTTTTTTATACATTACAATTTTCTACCTGACCAAGAAATTGCTTTGCCATATTTGCTATTGCCATAATTTATTTCTGTAGTTATTGATTAAAATTGTCAATATATTTATGAAAGTTGTTTTAGAGAGAGGTGTCTTAATTTAATCGATTATTCTATAAACTAGATTAGATGTTTATGTGATATACGTGGTGATTTAATGAAACGATAAATATTAAACATTAATTAAAAATATTAAATAATTTTAAAACGGGAAAGAAATGATGACATACGACGTTAACACTTAGAATTGCGGTGGAAGCGTGGTACGGTATGCAAGGTTTAGGGTAGATGTGAGAGAAGAAAGTGACAATATCGGATATGCTTATAATGATGCATGCATGCTTAAGAGAGTAGACAACTATGAAAGTTAATCACGAACCACTCAAAAGAAAAGAAAAAGTGGCGTAGTTAATTAGTTATAAGTTTGAACTCCTGAAAGGGCAACTAAATCACTATTCACTAAATAATCAGTATTCAGTTCTAAACCATTAGCCATCTAAAGACTAAATAATCAGTACTAAAGACTAAATCACTAAATAATCAGTATTTAATTCAGAATTCAGACAATCAATTTGAACATTTTTACCGTGCATATTAAGACTAAATAATCAGTATTCACTTCAAAATCGATGCCTCATGCCTATTTGAAAATTGAAAATTTAAATTACTTACCGAGTTACAGTCGAGTAGTCGAATCAGTTGAAAATCAGTTGAATCCTTCGATTTCAGTCCAAATCCTTCGATTTCAGTCCAAACCCAAATCGAATCAGTTGAATCACTGTCACCGAATCAGTTGACTAAGAGAAATAGAGAAGAGAAACCCAAGTTGAATCACCGAATCAGTCCAAACCCAAACCGAATCACCGAATCAGTTGAATCACCGAGTCATGAGTGCCAAACCCAAATCGAAATCAAAATTATCGCAAATAAGAGATTAAGAGAAATAGAGAATCAGTTGAAAACTTGAAATCGAATTTCAGTCCAATTTTCCAAATCGAAATTACCGAATAGGCGAAAACTAGGGTTGAACAAGTGAAGAGGCAAATCGAAATTACCGACTGGTGCCTGGACGCCTGGAGTCGTGGAGAGGCAAATCCGCCATCGTTTCATCTTCCAACGTTTACGTTGCCTGCGGCCTGCCCTATCGCAGCTTCCGTCGATTCCGAGCTCCGAGGCGTCGATTCTCAGCGTCGTATTTGATAGTCCCCTGCAGTCCTGCACAATCGCTTCAGCCTTCCGTGTACCATTCCAAGGAGTGGACTGGGCCTATTTCGCTTCCCGATTCCGTATATATACCATTCCAAGGCGTGGACTGGACGTGGGCTTATTTTATTTTGGATAAGTGAACTGGGCCTATTTTGTAAGTTACAGGTATATATACATATATATATATATATACACAGATTTTTTTTTTAAAAATGGGCCCCTAAATTTTATGGGCCCTAGACCGTTGCCCAGGTTGCCCCCCTTATTGGGCCGGGCCTGCGGGCTATATTATCACTTTTTGCGGATGATGTGATTTTTATGGGAGATTCGTCCTGCTCTAATATATCTAATCTTATTCGTTTGTTGTGTTGTTTTCAACTGTCGTCGGGACCGAAGGTTAACTAAAACAAGAGCAGCCTTATGGGGGTGGGTGTGGAGCTAGGCTGAGGAAGCGGAGTCTATTAATGCTTGAATAATGCATTGAAAGGTGCGACAATTTCCTTTTACTTATCTTGGCTTTCCCATCGATTCTTCTATGAACAAGAGCGACTCTTGGTCTTGCTAATCTATAAGTTCAATGCTAAACTTTCCTTCTAGAACTCCGAGTCGCTGTCCTATGGTGGAAGGTTGGTGCTTGTAAACTTAGTTCTTGACGGCCCGGGTCTTCGTTTTTTCTCTCTATTTTAGAGCCCTGATGAAGATCATTAATAAACCGGAGAGTATCGGATCGGGTACAAATGGTGGTAATAGAAAATTTTCATGAATTAGCTAGAAAACTATACTAGCGGATCAAGATGATGGTGGGCTAGGTGTTGGAAGTGTTTATGCTCAAAATATAGCTCTCATAGCAAGGTGGTGGTGCCGTTTCAAAACGAAAGCAATTCCTTATGGAAGAAAGTCAACGTGTCCTTGCATGGTGAAGATGATGGTTTGGAGAATTTCAGCAAGTTTGGGTCTTTTCCAGGTTTGTGGAGAACATTTTTAGGATTCAAAAGGGTTTTAACAAACTAAACCTCCCCATTGAAGTCCGGTGTCCGGCCAAAAGTTTATGATGCTGATGGTTTCGATTTTTCATGGAGATGGGCTCTTGAGGCCTCATGTGGCTTTTCCATTTCTTCTATTCGGTATGCTTTGGATGATTTGTCTCTTAAACCGAATGGCTACGGCCCATTTTCGTGGATTAATTGTGTTCCTTCTAAACTTAATGTTTTAGCTTAAACGAGGGGTTGGTTTGTTTATCTCGATCAGTCGTGTTCTTTATGTGAGCAGTCAGAGGAGAGTGATCGAGGAGTACTTGTTTATCGACTGTTTGGTGTCTCCGCAGGTCCTTAAGGACATATATATGCAGTTGGTGGTGGGTTGATATGAATAGTGGCTTACATGAGGTCCTTAGAAGCGAAATGGTAAAGTTTTCTCGGGTTCTGATTAGAATTTGTGCAGTCTTTTGGTTGGCTAGCAAGCTCTTTCTTTCTTTTGGTTCAAACTTAGGAAGAATTCTTGTAACTTAGAAAATAGGTGGATATATTAATTGATGTAATTCTCTATTTTTTTATTTTTAACTTTTCACTGTAATTTTCTAACATCTTACTGGTTTTTAATCTAATATATTGTTTGCTTTTAAAAAAGTAAGATCGTCTAAAGTTATTGAAACTTTCATTTCCATCTAATTAATATTTCCAGAATATAATATTTTTGTACATGCTAAAATACAAATAAATGAAGGAAGCTACATATATATGTGATCCTAGATGGATAATAATCAATTCAAAGATGTTTAAAAGAAAATTGTTTACCACTTCAAACTTTTCTTTTAAGTATACACTAATGATCGATTTGAGTGATGATTTGTACACAACAACTTTTTGTCATACACGATAAAAAATGGTTATTTGGATCATTATACACTTGAAATTGCGGATATGAATAATAGATAGTGGGTTGATAAAGACAAAGAAATCCTAATCCTAGTTGTTAATATATGACAAAAAATTGTTATGCACAAAATAATAGGTCGTAAAATGATTTCAAGATATTATCCAATTAAAAATGAACGTGTTTTGGATGTTTTGAGCTCTTATGGGCCGAAAAGTTTTGACCGTACAACATGGCGGTGAGTTTTTATGAGATTTTCAAAACTGAGATATATGTATATTATTTTAAATATTTCTTTTTATGCTAAGTGTTTATTAAAGTTATGTTAAAGTATGCATTGATTTGGATATATAAAATGTTACAATATGTCATGAAAATATTTTCTGATTATATTTGTTGATATTTTAGGACACCGACTTTTAACTGAAATGACAAAAACACCGACCGAAAGGTTAAAACTATCAAGTTAAGCGACTAATTACACTTGAGTGGCATACTTAAAATGCCGGGTTGCTGAACAATAATCATGGTATCCCATATAGTCGGTTAGCTATCCCTACACATGATTTATCTAAGAGATAATGAAAATGTTCAACGTGATGTTTTCACTACAATATGAGATCTCAATTATGTTTTAACCATGAAAGAAGTTATGCATATTTTATTATTGTAAATGTTAGTTGTTATGCATTTAATTTTTTAAGTAGTAATTTACATGTTTTCGTGTTTTCAAAATATATGTTCCTAAACTCATAAACTCCCAAGGCCTTTGGCTGATGGTATATGTAACATGCATCTGAGACTTTAAAACTATTATAAGTCTTCGGCCGTAAATATTATTAAGCTAATGACATAATTATATATGTATGTTAAAAAATGATATCCGTCGTCTGAAAAAGCGGGTGTAACACAAGTTGCCCATGTGGCGTCTCCCGTTCTGTTGAGACCACCACCCCCTTTCCCTTCATCCCGCGGGCTAACGCCCCTGCGGCTCATGCACATCGACGCCTCCTCACTCTCTCTCTCTCTCTCACTCACACACTATCAATCTCTTTCTCACACATTTATTATTAAAAAAAGTAGAAAAATATAAAAGAGTAGAAAGATGATCGTGTCCAAGGCCAAAAGATACGAGAAAGATGGTAGAGTAAATATGATACAATAATTAAGTGGTGTGAGGTGACCACACCCCATGTTTTGAGGGTTGTCCATAAGCAAAAACTAAACAAAAAGGTTCTTCAGATTTGACAAATGTAAAGTCTATAGTGGTTCGATTCTAGTTTAAAACCGAGCAGTAAACCAAATAAAAACTGCCCTCTAATTTCAAAGAAAAACATTACATCGAATTTTATAGAATTACCCTAAAAGAACCCGTTCAATTTCAGTTTGATATGGACTTACAACAACACTACTCAATCCCACCTTAGCGGCGTATGTGGGAGGTAAGATTTAGACAATCATACCCCTACTCGGAAGTAAAAAGATTGCTTCCCGAAAGAACTCCGGCACCAAAAGAGAGACCAAGACCAAAAACCATTATGGGAAATCTTAAATTGACGACCAAGACCAAAAACAGGGTTTTTAAGAACCTTGAAGTGAAAACCAAACCAAATATAGTCTGTTTCCCTGAAGATCAGTTCTCTCTATCCTAAGTAGGGGTGAGCACAAAAAACCGAAATCGAACCAAAAACCGAAAAAACCGAATCAATATAGCAACCGACGGTTTTGGTTTTCAAAATTTCAAAAACTGACTTTTTCAATTCGGTTTCGGTTTTTTTAAATTTCAAAAACCGAAAAACCGAACCAAACAATTACAAGAGCAATATTGTAAATATACTTGTCCAAAAAATCAAATACTCTATGATTTTTCCATTTACACAGCCGCCTCCCATTTACATTAGGGTTTCACCAAGAAGCCTCACACTGATTCAGATCTCTTTCGCAGTTGCAGCTTCATTTGGTCATTGGACTATTCGATTAAGTTTACCTACATTACTTCATTTCGAGTCGACGAGTTCACTTCTCGATTTTATCTATTTCCAACTTAATATAGAAATCCATTTCTAATTGTTTATCTCAATTTTCAGGTTCTAGTTTTCTAAATTGTATGCAGCTCGTCTGAAGTTGGTTGTTTATCTCGATTTGATTTGTTTCAACTTTAGCTATAAAGTTTTAAACATTTGACAAAATTTTGCTTGTATCAATTGCACTGTAACAGCTTAAATTAGGTAGCACGCATCTTAATGTTTTTAATATAGCTTCAATCATGTTTAATTTCATAGTTTCACAATGATAGTTGTATGACTTGAAATCTTGATGTTTAAAATGGAAAAGCTGTAAAACGAACCAAGAAATAAAAACTGACTTCAAAACCGAAAACCAAACCATTCCAAAACCAAACGATTCTGGTTTTGGTTTTCCAAAAATCAAAATTTTCAATTTGGTTTTGATTTTATGTCAAAACCGAACCATGCTCACCCCTAATCGTGAGTGACTTTTGCACGCCCTACATATCAAGGATGCTAGCAGTTCATGCCAACTTAAAACTCATGCAAAGATGTTTGGACCAAATTAATAATACCAATCTCCTACTAAGCATGCTGTTACATATCTGATTATCTGATTATTACTAAACAAGCGATAATAAGAGCAAAATATCATCTGTTAATACTCTAACTAGACCTGGAAACTAGACATGATCATAGAGTACAAAGAAGCTAGCGTGCAGTCGATTGATTTCTTTCTCGTTTCAGGTTGTAAATCCAAATATGTGAACTCGTTAATCAAAATTCACAAGTTACTTCACTTAGTTAATGTCTCTGCTTCTGTGAAACAAAACGGATTCCCTGTTTACCAAGATCGACATTCATGGCTTTTCCATCGTCTAAATTAACAGATACATTAGATGTGTCTTCAGAGACTTGGAATACTGTACCCTTGTGCCTGCAAGAATAAAATTTTGCCAACCAAGATTGTAGCAAATAACATTTTAACCTTTTGGTGCTACTTTTTAACAACAAAACCGAATCTTATAAAGATTTAGACTCACCAGGAATTGTTAGATTGCTGATGAACTTCCACCATCTTTCCTATTGCATGTTTTCCCAACTTCTGAATTATCCACTTTGCATCCATTATATCTTCCTTCACAGAAGATTTTTCTGTAGAAGCTGGTGGTCTCTTTCTTTTTGACCTTTGACCTTTGACCAAACTTCTGTCATCCTCCCCAAGAGAAGCCCATGAACTCTGATCATCAGAATACGGGTTCTTGAATTTGAGTTTTAATAAAGGCTTAAGTTCCTTTTGTGAAACCACAGGTGGACCACCCACATTATCATCATTTACATCACCACCCACAGATGCCTTTTCACCTGTCATATCATATCTACATTTTCAAAAATGATTTTTAATTTTAACTGAAGATAAAAATTTTACGACAAAGGACGTACCATTGGATGCATCATCAGACCTTGGAGAATTTGCTACATTTTTGTTTCTACCACCCAAGTGTATAACCAACTTTGGTCCCTTGGAGTTTTTCGATTTGACATTAATGTCATCCTGTTGATGTGGCCTATAATTTTTTTTTGTTTTGTCTCTCAATATTCTATGATCTTCGGTTTTTATTGGAACCTCATTAACAAGCTTGTGTTTTAAAAACTCCGACTGGTCAACTGGCCACACACTGTCGACCAAATTTGTATCATCAGGTTCTCCATATCTTAAGGACTGCACGTCTTCATCCTTGTTATCACCCGTTATGGATCCAATAGATTGAGCATCACTGTTTTCAATTCTACCAATAATAGGTGCAGGAAATCCTTTTTCCTTCATGTATTTCTTGTTTGCAGGTTTTTTTGTATATTCCTTATTATTCTTTTTGGGAGATTTATCGAGTATGCCTTTGAGAGAAAACCTTAGTGAATGACCATAGTCTTTCTTTAGTGGTGGTCCATCATCCTCATCATCAGAATAAGGCGAAATAGCAAATATTTCTTCTTGAGTTGGTAATCCAGCAGCAGCCCTTAGGCTAGCAATTAAATCCTGGTCAGCTTTGTCTCTCCTCCTCCACAACTCTTGAACTGCATCTTCAAGATCCCTAACCTGTATTTTTTATTTAAAAAAAGAAACTAGTCAAATCAATAAATAATGATATGTGGCAAGATGGGTGAGTTTCAGATAACAGATCAGAGCGGGTTAAGGTTTTAAGTACAGGTTGAAATGTGTCATTTTAAGTACGGGTCAAGATGAGACAGGTTGGGCTCGGATGATCCAGCAACACTTGTTTTGTCCATAATTTCGTAAAAAGTATAGATAATTAAATGACTTGAAGGGCATTCATTTAAAATAGACTTTTGAAGAATTTCAACCCTTTTAAATCATCTACTTTTAGTTAAACTTTTTTGTTTGAACAATGTTGCTTGTTAAGATAAAATACAACCCAAATCAACCAATTCATAAGTGAATAGATTTAACAGATATTCATAGCTGTATATCTTATTTGCACCTGGTAACATTCTCCACGACATGTGGCACATGTGTACTGTAAGTGATTATTCACTTGAAACTGCAAATACTTTTCATCACTGCAAGAAACATTTCACAGTCATTAGAAGTTGCATTGCTGAAAAGAACTCGACTAAGCTGCCCTACATCCTATGATACATACAACTAAAATATTTTGTATTTCCCCTTCTTTTTGAATTTCAACACTCTATTTCTATATACATTCGTATGTATAAATTGTCCCGATATTTAATTAATTTATCAATAAATCAATTATACAAGCAATCTGAATATGGTGGAAAGCAAACCTAATTCCATCACAGTGACAATGCACCCAGCGCTGACAAATATCACAACAAACCATGGGAGTTGATTCAGAATCTCTATACACCTGCAGTTATTGGACACCCCAAAGACACCATCAATTAGCAGACACGTTGTAATAACAGGAAAAGACAGATATTTTTACACGATGAAAACTACCAATATGTGCAAAAGTAATAATACACAAATGTAAAGGTGTTACCTTTAAACAAACAGGGCAATAATTTCCCTTCACAAACAATCTTCCACAAGCATCACAGCAAGTATACCCTAGAAACCACCTTAAAAATGTTGTATTGGAAATGAGCAACAATCATTATAGAATTTAAAAGAAACATCTAATCTAAAATTAGTGGGTCAAAATGGGTTCGGGTTGGAACATATCCTTGTTTACCACAGGTCATAATGGGCTGGGTTTATTCACAAACACCTTTCTTATTGATGCATTAACTATTACTAAAAAACAATATCTAAATAGGAAGTTGTATTCTTCAAAAAGACTTTGGGTGATCTTCAACCTGTTTGACCCATTCTCCTTTCAGCTACAAGGATGTATTCAATCCGTATAAGATAAAACACAACCCAGATCGATTCACTCATAAATAAAAGTGTTGAACTGCCAGCTCTAACTTAATTAGTATACGAGCAATACCTAAGACTTGAACCATTTCCTGGGACTGTAGATCCACAGCTGTGACACCTCGTATGCTTCGGGCACAGGTAAGGTCCTCTGCTTACATTCTAAAAAAATCACAAAAGGGTAAAAAGATCACAATCTGGTTCGTGACTGTAATACCGAAAGTAAAAAAGGTCCACTTACCTTGTGTGGAGGGTGCTGACAGTAGCAGTGATATGCGCCATCACACCTTTTGCAAAACATGAGCTTGATTGGATCACCAGTTCTACGGCATACCTAGTTTGCATTGTAATTTGAAAATTTACGTAAACGCACATTATTTCAAAAAAATTTACTGACACGTGTGTTGGCTCCTCTCCTTATTATATGTTGCATTAAAAATAAAAAACTAGCACATAAATTTACCTCACACACACGACATGAAGGACAGGTCCAAGAGCTCCAATGAAATAAATCTGCAATCAAGATTCAATTATTAAGAGCAAGATATAAGCAATATGGCATGTGTAACACCCCCCCCCCTTTCCAAAAAAAAAACAAAGCAAAAAAAATGTACCTCTATCATGAGCCCAAGCTTTCAAACAGCTCCTGTGATACTTCTTGTTACAACTTTTGCATGACAGCATCTTCCTTGCTCTCTCACTTCTTTCATTTTCTCCAGAAAAACAAAGGCGGCACATTACTTTGGTATTGGAGGGACCTTGCTCTTCTCCAGCAACATCTCTAGTGATTCCCTGTTAAAAACAAATTAATGACACCCAAAAGTAAAAAACCACTGAGCAACTTTGAAACATGAAGTTTTGACCTTTTTGGGTCCACATGGATGCCAAGAAAGATTTTATTATCCTATTAACAAATCTTCAAATGGATTACATGTATAGCTGGGCTGATGATTGAATCTATATTGACTAAAGTTTCGAAACTTATATCTTTGTAAAGTATAAACATCATATTTGGAAGCTTTACAAATATATATCTAAAGCAGACAAAAGAATATTAGTGTGCCTATGTATTACAAAGATATCTCTGACAATTAGAATTTGAAGGTACCACTTGCAAGAAATAAATACCGCAGATAGTCGGTCACATTGAAGCAGTACTTGTATAGTTGTATTACAAAAAAAAAATGGAATAAGCATACTCAAATTTGATAACTAGAAGCTGGCTCATTCCTCTATGAAGTCTAGGCTACTAATGCTAATTTTGTTGCATAATTTGCCTGAGCAGAGAAACCTTTCTTTTATCAGAATGTTTAATTTAGTACTGTCAAAGGTGGATCAGAAGCAAGCCTGGCCTTATGCGGAAAGACGAAAAATCATACTAAACCAACATCTTAACAGTTCTCCATCTCCATAAATGCTTCAACACTCAAAAATTTAACTAGGAAGTAACTAAATTACAACTTGCTACCAGCTTTGTATAAAGTTCTTCAGAAGTAAAGCAAACAATTACAACATTTGAAATTTCTTGTGGACTAATAGTGAACCGAACCATCATCTTTCCAAGGAGTGTGCTTCATCCATTGTTACATAAAATATGATGCATAAAGCAAGCAACCCAGTTAGTGGAAACCGAAAATGGCTAGGTGGGTTAAGAATTGGCCTAAATATATAATGCCCAAACAAAATGATGTAAGCCAGGTTTTCATTTGATAGCACAATCATAACGTTTTACTCAACTCCGATGATGGCTTTACTCCACTATCGGAATTTAGCATTCTCAGCTATCTATCAGCAATTGGCTTCCCACGATTATGCTAAGCATTTCATTACATACACAGGATATAAGATAACGACATTCCATCAAATAAGTATATGTTTCTTGGCATAAAATTTCTACAGAGTGTTCCATCTTAAGTTCTAGCAAAAACTCAGCTACACAAAAATAAAATCTAACATAAAAGGAATATATATATATATAAAAAAAAAGTCTTACCTCAGTCTCCCCAGATTCAAATCTCCGAGCATAATCCTCCGCCACCAATGAAGCGGCAGCCGCTTTCTTTTGCATCGCCGACCGCTTATTCTGTGCCGACAGCATCTCCTCCGCAGCATCTCCATCCGCAACCGTAGGATTTGGAGTGACAGTCACCTGTGGCGGAGGCGCAACAACTACCTTAGGCACAAGAACCTGTACCGTTTTCTTTTCATCTTTAATCAACCATGGATCATCCAAAAACGCTTTCAGCCTAGCAATTTCCTCCAAGAAATCCTTCTTGCCCTCATCATTCTGCAGCTCCCGAGGAAACCCTAACGAGCAGTAGCAAATCCGACGACTAGAATCAAGAGAAAGAAAAGGTTAACAGAGAGGGAGAAATAGATACAGACGGTGTATGTATGTATATAAAGGCATATGCGTATGAAGGAAATTGAGAAGTGAAAAAAGAGATTACCATGTAATTGGGCAGGCGACGTGAAAGGCCATTGTGTTTGTAGCAATGAAATTGGGGGATTTTTTTGATGAGATTTTAAAGGCTTTCTTGGTTTTTATTTTAAAGTTTTATTTATTATATGAACCTAAAATTTGCGCCTCTGTCAACATCTAAGTTTTCAAATTACTAAAATCAATAATTTATTTATAATTATTTAGAATATTAATTTTAATATAATAATAATTAATTAATTATAAACAAATTGTTTTAGATACTATGACAAAACTTTTGGGTCTCGTATGTTTTGCAGAAATCCTATGGAATTCGAATGAATAGAATGAAATCTCATTCTTATATCTTGTTTGGTTAACAAAAGCTGTTCGAAATGTCATCATACAGAATTCAAAAATTCTTTAAATCACGAAATGTTCATTTCTATACATATAGTGATGGAGTTAAATTATTTTTCTTATGAAAAGTGACAAAAAGACTATTTTACCCCTATTTTAAACATAATCCAACTTATCACACATTTCAATCAACTGTTACACCCGTCGCCGTCGACTACTTCCGTTGACCGCTGA
>JAUEJL010033750.1:0-21233 GCA_032274825.1 Drosophyllum lusitanicum
AAAGGGATATCTCAAAACTTCTCTGCTCCAAGAACCCCACAACAGAATGGTGTAGCTGAAAGAAGAAACAAAACATTAATTGAAGCTGCTAGAACCATGTTGTGTGAAAGTGGGTTATCCTTTAAATTCGGGGCTGAGGCTGTGAGTTATGCATGTTTTACTCAGAACAGATCCCTTATTATCAAAAGGCACAACAAAACTCCATATGAAGTTCTTAATGGAAGGAAGCCAAGCATCAATTTTCTGCACATATTTGGTTGTTAATGCTTCATTCTCAATCAAAAGGATCAACTGCAGAAGTTTGCTCCAAAAGCTGATGAAGGAGTGTTTGTAGGCTACTCTGTGATTTCCAAAGCATATAGAGTATACAACCTCAGAACAAAAGTCATTCAAGAGTCAATCAATGTAAGTTTTAATAAAAATGACTTTGTTACTTGCTGTTCCTCTAATCATGTTTCAGGTGAAGAATTCAATGATCTTATGCAAACTGGAGAAACCACTCTAGAGCAAGATGAACCCTCTCTACCAACTACTCATGATATAGATGAACCTGTTCCCATTCAATCCCTTAGCTATGCACAACCAATCTCATCCAATCCATACCTTGACTGAACCATGTGGAAAAATGATTCAACATCATTGGATTCTAATTCATTATCACACATTCACTCTTTAGTAGAGACACCCATAAATTGTGAGAATGAAGTTAACTTAGCCAACCAAAATGAAATCATTTCTACTGCTGATAGTCAACATATAACTTCATACCCAAATCTAAATCAATCCCAACTCCCAAATAATCCAAAAAGCCTTCAAAGACCACAGAGATCATCCTCATAATCTAGTCATAGGCAACATTGAGGATCCAGTAAGAACAAGATCAAAAGCATGTAATATTTGTTTCTACTCTGAATTTGTATTTTTGATTGAACCAAAGAAGGTTGATGAAGCCCTGAATGACTCCCACTGGGTGAATGCCATGTAAGAAAAGCTGGTAGAGTTCAATAGAAATAATGTATATACCTTGGTACCCAAGCCAAAGGATAAAACCATCATTGGAACAAAGTTGGTCTGCAGAAACAAGCTAGATGAAAATGGACAGATCATCATAAATAAAGCAAGGCTAGTGGCACAGGGGTACTATCAGGAAGAAGGTATTGATTTTGATGAAACATTTGCCCCTATTGCAAGATTGGAAGCCATTAGATTATTCCTAGCCTATGTTGCCTTCAAGAACTTCAAGGTGTTCCAAATGGATGTAAAGAGTGCATTTCTGAATGGAGATCTGAAAGAAGAGGTGTATGTCAAACAACCTCCTGACTTTGAGGATTCAAGCTTACCTGATCATGTATTCTTTCTCAACAAAGCTTTATGTGGTCTTAAGCAAGCTCCAAGAACCTAGTATGATACCCTCTCTTCTTTTCTCACTAACAAAGATTTTACAAGAGGATGCATAGAGAGCACTTTGTTTATAAGGATGTACAAAGGAGATGTGATACTAGTGCAGATATATGTAGATGATATAATATATGGGTCCACAAATTTGGAACTATGTAAAAAGTTTTCTAAACTCATGTCTGATAAGCATGAGATGAGCATGATGGCGAATTAAACTATTTCCTGGTTTACAAATTAAACAAGAGGTTGATGTGTTAAATTAGAATTAAATGTAAAGAAAGACTCGCCTTAGCCCTTGTAAGCTTTGGCACCATTATTATTAAAATATCTAAAGCATTAGCCAAGGTGTTGTGTGTGTATTCTCTCTACTCTCAATCTTTCTACACTATACTTGATACAAATCAGACTCTTCAATTGGTATCAGAGCCATACTTGATCAAAGTAGGCTCGTGATTAAGATTTAAATCATCGAAGATCATAATTCAAGGGAAGAACTGTGCTAAGATCGAAGAAAATTACTGTTACATATTCGAAGATGAAGGTTTGATCATTCTATCGCCGTTTTTGGTTCTATTCTACTCGAAATCAACCTTAGAATCAAATACAATCCAATATGGAGTGATTTGAAGCAAATCAGATTGGAACTTGGAGATTTCTCGTGAATTGTTCTTACGATTTTTGCCCTCAAATTCCATCTAAAATCGATTGGAAGATGGAATTGGTTGGTTTTTTTTTAATATCAGTGGATTGCGAGTTCAAGGCAGAAATTTCAAAGGCTTATTATTCGTTTTTCATTGAAATTCAAATTTTTGGTGAAGAACACATGAAGATCATGAAGAACAACTCATATCTGAGGTTTTAATCGATTTTGGTGAGTAATTCGAAAGAAAAATTGTTTGTATGTGGACTTTGAGCTTGTTAGTTACACTACTATACACTTCAAGCTTGTCAGTTACAAACACATCCCTGAAAATCCAGGAATTGGTGTAAGTAGAAGACTTAGAGAGGATCAAAATATTTCAAATTCGAAATAAGCCTCTTCGAATTCGAAGCCAATAGACTTCGAATTGATCTCTTGAATTGCGAAAACTGAATTGGTGAACTCCCTTTGACTTCGAGCGGAGTATTTGTTTGGCTATCCCTTCGAAAACTATATTAACTCACTTCGAACTCGAAGTCACCTACTTCGAATACCTTTTAGGACACTTCGAGCGTGTTTTACTTCTAACTCGAAACCAAACAACCAAGTTCGAATTCGTAACACAATTCTAAACTTAACTTCAAATTCGAAACTCGCTTCGAAATTCACCACTTCGCATTCGAAATCATCTTCGGAAAGCAAACTTCAAACCATAATTTATAAGTACACTTCGAATTCAATTTCGAACCCCACTTTCATTTCAAACTCAAAAGCCCTTCGAACCAAACTCAATTTCGAATCCCACTTCGAACCAAAATCATCTTGATATATCAAACCAACTTCGAACCAATCCATTTACTCTTCGAACAAAGAATTTCTATATCACTTCGAATTCATCAATTCGAACTCAATCACACCTAAATTTTCAAGTCAACGATGAATACCGAATCAAGTAAGAAAGATGTCAAGCTCAAATGAAATACTTGCAATTGGAACTGATTCAAAACCCCCTGTCCTATTCCGGAACGATTACACTGAAAGGGAGGTTCATGGATTTCCTCGAACACAACGAGACACATGGAGAGATGATGATCGACTGTATTTTAAATGGTGATAAGAAATTTTACAGGATCATTAATGCACAACCAGACAATAATCCTCTAATACCAGGTGTAGCAAGGGAGAAAACACCTGATGAACTTACAGCTGCTGAGAAAGAAAGAAAGAAAGCAGGCTGGCTGGCCAAATACTACCTAAAACAGGGTCTATCTTCTGAAATATACATGAAGGTAGATAGTCTAGCCACAGCCAAAGAAATGTAGGATGAGATAAAAAGACAATTACAAGGAACAGAGCAAAGAGAACACATTAAAAGAACTCAAATGGTCAACATGTTCCATGAGTTATCTGCCAAGGAAAATGAGCTGTTGATCGATACGTACAGTCGTTTTTGCAAACTGCAAAACGAATTAAGAATAAACATGGTGGAAAGAACAGACTTGGACATTAACTGTGTTTTCTTGAGGGCTCTGGGTCAAGAATGGAAAGAGCACATCAAACTCTACAAGCACATAAACACAAATCTGACAATTGTCACTTACCACAACATCTTTAAGGACATCCAACAATATCAGGATGTGGTCTCAAAGTTAACTCCCAAGATGTCTGTTGATCATCTCGCACTAGTAGCTGCTAAACCATCACCCCGTGAACCTTGAAGATCTCTAAAGTACAAATAAGTGGCTATATATGACTGAGATTCTGATGAGTCAGATGGAACAGAAATGGAGCACGTAATAAAAGCCATGTCATTTATCACAAAGGCACTCAAGAACAAGTACTCCAAAACCAACAACCGACAAAGATACACATCTGGGTCTCGTAGACCAGATACCTTCAAGGTTGCAGAGAAACCAAGGTTTGTGAAATAAGAGAAGAAGGATGAACGCAAGTGCTACAATTGTGGGGGAAATGGCCACTACATTAAAGACTACACACAAAAGAAGAAGAAGGATGTTGAGTACTACAAACAAAAACTCAGACTGTGCAAAAAGAAGAGTGCAGGTAGGGCTATGATGGTTTAAGAAGATCAATTTCTGTCAGACACTGATGGCAGTGATATTGAGGAAGAGGTACAAGCTCAGTTTTGCCTCATGGCTGATGTGGAGAAGGAATTCACTGACGATGAAGAAGAGACAGAGGCACATTATGACAACTCCGAGGAAGAGCTTGATGCTGAAAATGAAACAGAGGTACATTCTAACTCGATTTATGATGCAAGACTTAGCATGGAGCATGTTCAAATCATAATTGAACGCGTGCAGAAACTGGAAAGAAAATTACGTAAGTCAAACATAAAAAGAGATAGAATGAAAGCCATATTAAACCAAAAGGAGATGGAAACTCAACAACTCATAGAGCAATCTGAACAAGAGTTATCCAATCTCAAAACAAAAATCAGTGAAAGGAACATGAACTAGTTGAAATAACTGCTTCCATGAGCACACAAATCCATGACTTAAAAGGTGAAATGATCAGTGCAGAAAAGGACACTGAGTTTATAATCAGAGAAAAAGGAGAACTCTTTTCGAAAATAAAAGAAACAGAAGATACACTGATTAAAAGAGGTCAAACAGAACAAACAATCTTTCTTAATAAATCCAATGAAAGGAAATTCTCCAAATAGACCTATGATGGTCTGGGTTTTGAAAACCTGAGAATAAGTGAAAGAGTGACTGCCAAGCAATTATACGATTTTAATCTAATGAATGATGGCATCACGAAAAACATGGTCTTTATTAGGCAAGAGGAAGAAGTTGTTGAAGATGACTTTAAAAGAAATTCTAAATTAAAAGCAGAAATACCTGTTAACTATCAGGAAATGTATGAATCTACCACAGCTGGGTCACAAAAACCCAGTGAGTCTAATGATTCAGTGCTTACATATCCAGATGATCTGAAAAAGCCTGAAGTAATTCGAGAAGCCAGAGTATACATTCCTCATATGGTATTACAACGGCGACTCGAAGCACTTGAGGCCTTTTACTTTCAAACAATCATCATGAGTCATTTAGAAAACACTATAAATGAATCAGAAAAGGTCTTTGCCTGTCACTGTCAAAAGGAAACATTCCAACAAACTTCAACAACGACTTCTACTCCCGAACACACTAAGCAGCTTTCAAGAGCATAAAAGGAAAGATGAAGGTGGAGGAAGATAATTCTCTACAATGGATTCCAACAACTCACCATCAAAATCATGCGTCCACAAGCAGGCAACCCAATGCAATTGCAAGATCAAATCTTAAAACATCTCATGCTAAATTTGTCACAAAATGTTCACACAAAAGCATAACTAATCATTTTGCATGAATTTTTCCAAAAAGTGTCATCACATTTTAAATTTTGCAAATAGTTGTAATTCCTTTAATACAAATGAAATGAAAGCGTCTACTTTTTTTTTGTGAGTTCTGGGTGTCTACATGGTCACTGCGAGTTCCATTGTGAATATGTTAAACTTAGGAAATCTTTTGGAATTCGACCATGTGAAAGTTGGAAACCACAAAGTTCAAATCAATACAATGCTCCATTCATCAACTCACGAGGTGTAATTGTTCATCAGTGGATCTCCAAGCATGCATTACGTATGATGAATCACCAAAATTACACTAATCGACTCATCACTATTGAAGAATTGGAAGCATAGAGGCATGGTGGTTACAAGGAGTTTCTCAAAGCATGGAACGTCACTAACGCTCATTCATGGAATCAAAATTCGTCACATAAACCTAAAACACATGCATCAGTCTCCAAGATAAAATCAATGTAAAAAGCAATCACAAGTGTTTACAAACCAACCCATACAACACAACCATCGAAGCAAAAATCCAAGCAAAAACTTCAACCAAAGATGGTTCAAGTATGGAAACAAAAGAACATGGTTCAACCAAAGATGGTTCAAGTATGGAAACAAAAGAACATGGTTCAACCAAAGATGGTTGAAATCTGGAAACAAAAGGAAATGGTTCAACCAAAAATGGTTCAAACACGGAAACCTAAAATTACAACGCAACCCCCAATGTTGGAAGAAGGGGAAATTCCACTGCAAATTGTACCACAAATTGTTCCAGGTCCATTTTGGGTCAAGACCTCAAAATTTAATTCAGAAGAACGAAAGAATTAGTGGAAATCACGGAAAACAATACATTGTATCTTAAAAGAGGTTGCAGTTTCAGGTCAAACTAACACTCAAGGACCCATTACTACATGGGGACCTAAATCCTCTTTGTTTTCTATGAGTAGGAACCTAATCTCTGGTACCTGGACTCCGGGTGCACGAAGCATATGACGGGAAACAAGAGTCTTGTGCAAAACTTCGTTCCCAAGTACTCCGGGAATGTACGTTCTGGGAATGACAACGTCGCACCAAATTTGGGGTATAGAGATATTGTAAAGAACTGTAAAAAAATTAAAAAGGTTTTTTTTTGTGGAAGGACTGGGCCATAACTTATTCAGCATTGGCCAGTTCTGTGGTCACATTTAAGAAGAACACGTGTTCAGTCACAACAGAAACAGAAGATGTACTTCTAGCTGGAACAAGGAAGTCCAATATTTATTCAATTGACTTAAACAATTATAATGCAATGACCTCCGTCTGTCTCTTAAGCAAGGCCTCACCGGACTTAACTTGGCAGTGGCACAGAAAACTCTCTCACCTCAACTTCAACAATATCAAGAAGCTAGTAACTGGTGATCTGGTAAGAGGCCTGCCAAAGTTGAAAACAAAGACCACCTGTGTTCAGACTGTGAGAAAGGCAAGATGAAAAGATCATGTCATAAAACCAAACAAGTCTGCAGTACAAAGAAAACAATGAAGCTTCTGCACCTGGATCTATGCGGTCCGATGAGAGTCCAAACATGCAATGGGAAGAAGTATATCCTGGTGATTCTTGATGACTACTCTAGATATACTTGGGTCAAGTTCCTGAGATCAAAGGATTAAGCCTCTCAAGTTATCATATGCTTCATCAAACAACAGCAGAAGAAGTTTGAGAATAATGTTGGTGCCATTCGGACTGATAATGGGACTGAATTCAAGAACAAGACCTTGTCTGCTTATCTGGACCTGGTGGGAATCACACATCAATTTTCTGCAGCATACACTCCACAACAAAACGGGGTGGTAGAATGACTCAACCGAACTCTGGTTGAGGCTGCTCGTACTATGCTATCCTATTCTGGTCTCCCACCTTCCTACTGGGCTGAAGCTGTCAGCACGGCGTGTTACACACATAATCGTTCCTTCATTCGTAAACGCTTTCACAAAACTCCTTATGAATTGGCAAATGGCATTGTGCCTAATATCAAATATCTCAACATATTTGGTAATAGGTGCTTTGTGCTCAATGAAAAGGATAGCCTGGGAAAATTTGAAGCCAAGGATAATGAAGCAAATTTCCTTGGTTATTCACAAGCGTCTAAATTCTATAGAGTTTTAAACAAAAGGACAAATTGTGTTGTTGAAAGCATAAATGTAAAATTCGACGATATGTTGGATGTTAAATCTTTTCAAAAACAAAATGAAGTTGCTTCTGAACAAGTCCGTTCAGGACCAGTACTTCAAAGAAAAGAAACAAATACAAATCCTAATTTTACAGAATATGATTTTGATTTCCTATTTGATTTCTGTCAATCTGAATCTAATGTCCCGAATGCTGGTGACAGGTATGATGCAGTTTCTCCAACAACAACTGCAACGGAGGTTGACAATTCTTCATCCTATCCTACCATCGATTCTCCGTCTACATCAACTGTTAGTCCAGCAGTAGTACCTCATGAGCCGGTTTATGAGAGTACTCCTATTTATGATTCAGAACCACTAGTTAATCAGGAGGATACTGAACTAGCAGCATGATTAGATGAATTCTTTTCTCCGATTAACATCTCCTGAGGAATAAGATGGACACAATTCCATCCAGAATCACAGATAATAAGAAACATTCAATATGGAGTAAGGACTCGTTCTGCAAGGGCAAATGAGTGCCTTTACTCTAGTTTCCAAAGCATGATTGAACCTACTAAGGTTTCTGATGCTCTACAAGATGTTGATTGGGTCATTGCTATGCAAGAAGAACTCAACCAGTTTGAACGGTTAAAGGTATGGAGACTGGTACCACTACCAGAAGAAAAATTAGTTGTAGGTACCAAATGGATTTTCAAGAACAAACGCGATTCCGATGGAGTGGTGGTGAGAAATAAAGCAAGGCTGGTTGCAAAAGGGTACAACCAACAGGAAGGAATAGACTACGATGAAACATTTGCCCTTGTGGCTAGGATAGAAGCCATAAGACTATTTTTAGCCTATGCTGCCAACAAAAGCTTTATGGTTTTTGAAATGGACGTCAAGACTGCATTCCTAAATGGTATTCTCAAGGAGGAGGTGTATGTCTCTCAACCTGAAGGGTTTTTCAATCCCAAACTCCCACATCATGTTTATATTCTTGACAAAGCGTTGTATGGATTAAAACAAGCCCCGGGAGCTTGGTATGATGTCCTCTCAGAATATCTACTGAGTGAGGGATAAAGTAAAGGAAAAACCGACCCCACTCTCTTTACCAAGGCCAGAGGAAAAGATCAAATTCTAGTACAGATTTATGTGGATGACATCATTTTTGTTTCTACAAATCCTAAGTACAGTGATGAGTTTGCGCTAACAATGAAAAATCGTTTCCAAATGAGTATGATGAGAGAGATGAATTTCTTTCTCGGATTACAAGTTAAACAACTGAGCCATGGCATTCTTATAAGTCAATCAAAGTATATGAATGATTTATTGAAAAAATATGGCATGCTCAGTTGTTCATCACTATCTACCCCTATAGCTTCAAAAACAAAACTGTCTGATGACCTTGATGGAAAATCAGCTGATTTAAAAACATACAGGGGTATGATAGGCTCATTACTGTATCTGACGGCTAGTAGGTCAGATATCATGTTTCCTACATGTCTATGTGCTAGATTCCAGACTAATCTAAAGGAATCACATCTGTTGGCAGTGAAAAGAATCTTCAGGTATCTCAAGGGTACTTCTGATTTAGGTCTGTGGTACCCAAGAGATTCAAGTTTACAGTTATATGCCTATTCAGATGCAGATTATGCTAGATGCATGCTAGACAGAAAGAGTACTTCTGGGAGTGCACACTTTTTGGGAGATAGACTAGTCTGCTGGGCTTCAAAGAAACAAAACTGTGTATCCACTTCAAATGCTGAGGCTGAATATGTTGCTGCTGCAATGTGTTGCTCTCAGAGTTTATGTTTCCGGACTCAGCTATCTGACTTTGGTTTGCAATATGAGAAGATCCCACTATTGTGTGATTCACAATCTGACATTGCCATCTCATGCAATCCAGTTCACCAGTCAAAGACCAATCACATTGACATACGGTATCATTTTATTAAAGACAATGTGGATAAAGGTCTCATTCAATTACAGTATGTTAAGACTGAAGATCAACTGGCTGACCTGTTCACTAAACCATTAGACGATACTCGTTTTAATGAGTTAGTGTCAAAGTTAGGCATGTTGAATTATAAGGTCTGACATTCTATATTTCACTTTCTCTTCTTAATGGTTAATTTTTTTTAAAGTTTTGAGTAGGTATTTCACAGTGTTTGTTCATCTTGCAGAGACTGAAAGCATAATTTGAGGGGGAGTGTCAATCATACGTACGCATGCTTGTAGGGGGAAAAATTTAACAGAAAGTTGGAAAGTTACAAAAACATTCACAAAATTATGAAAAATTCAAAAATATTTGTGTTTTTAATTTGATAAATGAAAAATCCAAAAATATTTGGGTTTAAATTGATAAAAAGAAAAACCCAAAAATATTTTCTAAGTTTAAATGATTTTCATATATACCCTTCGAATTTGAAACATACTCTTCGCACTCGAAATGGGTAAAGGTTTCTGATTTCGAGCGCATTCGTGTGTCCCAGGATAATTTTTCAAGAATGCATGAGGCTTCGAACTCGAAATATTTGAAAATCATCTTCGAATTGGTAAATTGAGCTTCAAACACCAACTTCGTATTCACATTTGCATTCTGAAGTCTTGACTTCGCATTCGAAGTTTTCCTCATAATGAAGACTTCGAGCACCTCTTTTATTTCTATGTGGACATCGAATTTGAAATCCTTAAATACAAGCAGGCTTCGAGCGCCTTTCTTCGCATGCGAAGTCAGTTAACTTCGAATTCGAAATACACAAGTACAAGAAGACTTCGAGCGCCTTCTTGGATTCACATTCGAAGTCAGTTCACTATGAACTCAAAATAGTGAACTATTAGTTCACTTCGAGCACCCAACAACAAAGATCCTTCGAACTCGAAGTTGTCACACTTCGAATTCGAAATCTTCTTACTTCGAATTCAGAACAGTGTTATCTGTGGACTTCAAGCGCGTTTTTCACTACGGAATACGTTCAATTCGAGCGCATTCCACTTCGAAATCCTTCACATTTCGAGCGGATACACTTCAATTCTATAAATAGTCTTTTCGAACTTGACTTCTTCTTCACCCTTTCAAAGAATTTGAATTTCAAAAGTTCTGTTTACACATTTTTCATCATTTGATATACGTTGCTGTCAAAATTTTTCATTTTTGTGCTAAAGTTGTTCATACACATCAGGTATACATCGTATGTGTGACCATATCATGTTTAAATCACGTTTAACACCAAAAATGGATGTTTCACTGTTCAAATCGGAAGTCCTTTGCGAGATTTTTAAGTGAATTGTTCGACATCAAAATGATGTTCTTGAGGACTATGACTATTGAGATGAACCTTAGGAACACTCAAAGCATGTTTTCGAACAATAAAATCATGAAAAATCAAAAATGTGTTCTTCGGTTGGATGAAGATTAGGGTTTAATTTCATTTTTGGGCAAAATCTTCATGTTATGGACTGATTGGGAAAATTTTCGGTGTTACAAAGTTGTTTAGATACATGAATTCATTGTAAAACATGTGTCAAAACATAGTTTTGTTCACAATGAATACCACTTTGTCTATGAAACGTTCAGAGTTATCATTTTTCCTAAATTTTTTGAAGTCTTTCAAATTTTGACTAAGGGTCAACATAAGTCAATGTTGATTGACTTTTGAAGTGAATTTGTACAATTTGACAAGTGTTTGGTTATACTTCGTTGGAAATGGCTAATCATTTTACCTTTTTAATAGGATAATGGCTCATCAGGAAGATGACTCAGTCTCATTCCGTTCTTCGACTGCAAGCCTAAGCCACAACCCTGACGACCAACTCTTAACCACTGATAAATTTCTGTCGGTTGTAACCCATGACAACAACCACTTTGTCAATTTTACCAATTTCAGAAACCCAAACTTTCCCTCTATCTCTGAAATTCTTCGTGTCCACCCTCTTAACCATGTCCCTGAGTTATACGTTCAACAGTTTTGGCATACGGCCCACAACCACACCAATCCTGACACTAGCCATGTGTCCATTTGTTGTGATGTTGACCACTTCACTCTGAGTATTACCGCCAGCCGTTTGTAGGAAATCTTGAGGCTGCCAACTGGAAGGAGCAGACTTCCGCTCTCTGACTTCCAGGATATTCCTGATGAAATCACTGCCCTCGAGGGTATTCGTGCTATGGGATACATTGGTGATTTACAAATGAGATCACATTTTAAACGAGCTAACCTTCGCCCACTATACTATACATTTATGACAATCTTGCAGCGGTGTCTAACCCCCAAGCATATTGGATATGAATACCCCAACTCCAATCAGATCAAGCTCTTATATGCAGCTGCTAATCACTTACACGTGGATTATGCAAGTCTTCCTTTCTTTGATCTTGTCCAGTCAGTGGAAGGAAAGTTTTCACACCTTAAACGCACAAAAGGAAGATTTTTACCCTACCAAAGGTTCTTGCCGATGTTGATACAGTTTGCAATGGACCGAAATAATGAAATCCCAAGGCGGCCAAACCACAGTTCAATCCGGCCAAAGTAGTTTCTTTCTGTCAAATCCTTAACTGCTGAACATCCTATTGAACCGCAACCATTTCCCGTCTCCCTGCTTGACTTATGTGGTCAAAATGAAATTGTGAGGAATTATAGGGAGAGTGTAGGATTGGCCCCCCTGGTTCGACCAAATCCGGTGTTACCTACCCCGGGGGCAGTAGAACCAAGTGAGGATTTAAGTGATAGCCCTCAGTCTTCTATGGGAGAAGCTGAGAGGGCAGTGTTGAGAGAGAAAAGCATTGAGAGGGCGGTGAAGGGGATGATGAGGGTGAAACACATAGTGAGGGAGGGGTGGAGTATGACTCCGGGCAGATCCAAGCTATGATCGACAGTTTTTCGAATGTTTTGCATGAGCCCGAGCAACGAGCTGAATCTCCTACACCCGATATCCATTCCGGTTCAGTGGCGCCTAACTTTGACACATTTACTATCGCCATGACCACCGCCGTGCCCGGAGCAGCACCACTAGTTTCTGATAATACTGAACAACAAAAGGCAAAAACCCAGTGGTGGCTGAGGAGGAGGACATAAGCTTCACTGAGTTATTCCCAGACCTTCCGGATTCCTTTGATGACGAAACTGACTTTATATATGGCTATAAACTGGGTCCTCTTGATTTTGAGACTGAATCCCAAGACTTTGATGCTGATATGGAGATATATGAGGCGTACGTAGAAGAAGAAAGTGAAATTGGAAAATATGATTAGAGTGAGAGTGTCGGGAGACAAGAAAAAGAGAGAGCTGAGGGACCCCCAACTTTATATATCATGGAAGCCAAATCTTCTACTTGAGCTGACATTGTTAGCTCTGGTATTGAAATAGACACTGTCATCCCAACAGTGCACATTCACCCCACCAGCTACTCCGGTATCTCTCAACAAATGTCCGTTTTACTTCACGGAGCTTTAACACATACTCTATCGGCCTCTCAATCGGAGATGGCTGGTATTGAATCTAGAGGTCTGCCTCTCCCGACCTCGCCCGTTGTTTCCGAGCACATTGATATCCAGCAGATTTCTACTTTTATTTCTAAACACAAGGAAACACTCACTCACATCACGACGCTGTTCACACGACAGCCGTCCAGAACACCCGTAGGTGGCACTACTGAAGGTGTCATACGAGGATCAGGTAGAAATCTCACCAGAGTCAACACTACATCAGCTCCGATAGTGAGTAGTTCTGCCTCTGTGGCAGAATCTACAACGGGTACTGTAAGTGAGTCCCGGTTTGTTACACAGGAAAAGTTACAGAATGCCCTCAACCCAATACACGAAAAGGTAGATGATATCAAGCAAACACTTGCTTCTTTGAAACCCAAGGTTGATGCTGGCACGGGCTTATCGGTGGATACTCTGAAATCCCTGTTGTATGTAAAACTTCTAGAAAAGGCTCCTTACAGCGAGCAAAACCTTGATCTACTTCAAACACTATAAAAAGAACAAACTTATAAAGGAAGTAACCTGGATGAGTTCAAAGAACAGATACAAAATTCCATGGAGGATCTCGGTAATGGTTTTTTATCAAAAGATGGATTCTGTGGAAAACCGCCAAACCATTCTTGAATCAACCTGTAAAGCCCAAGCTGTAGGGTCAAAGCGCAGGCATGACGACGATGATCTCGATCATGATCGTTAAGGGGGAGAAGCGTGCGCGTGTTTTGTCCTTTACTCCTTTGACTGAACGACTTGCAGCAGCAATGGGCATTGCGGCAGAACCTACTGAAACTTCAAAATAAACAAATCAACAAAAGCAGCAACTACAGCAACAACAGGAAACACAAGTTCAACAACAACAACAATCTCAACAAGCACAACTACAGGAACTAGTCATCCCAGAATTTGAATTCCAAACAGAAACTACTGATCAAGGGGAAATGGATGAATTTGATGAATTATTAAAACAGATTGATGAATTTACGTTTGAAAAATTGCCAGAAAGGGCCACAGAAGTAGGAATAGTTGACAGATTTGAGGATATGCCTCTGCAAGTGCCTAAACAGTCTGCTACTTCAAAGGTTGCAAAGCCTGCGAAGGAGCACGTAACCAAGAAGCAGATGGAGGACGTCATCCAAAAGTTGAATCTTACAAGGGTCCTCCAAAGCGTATAAGAGGAAGTTCACAAGTTGTTTCCTCCAAAACCTAAATAATTCCAGGTGTCAGCTGCCGACATCCTGAGGAAAAATCTTCGCACATAGCAGGCTTCTCAATCACAAACAACGTAAGACTGGCCACTACCTCCAAATGTCCAACCAGCTCCTTCAGTTGTCACTTCAACTGACCCAGGCCTCGATAGTCACAACATGTTTACCCGAGATGCAATGAAAAATCCTTTATGAGGTAAATATGGGGTAAATGATGCTTATCTTGAAGATCGGATCCCAACAATCTTTGCCAATCAAATCAAAGACAAGATTCCTCCAGAGCTAAGGGGGCTTGATGATCAACAAAGGAGAAGATATGAACACATCTACAACGGATACAAAACTCCAAGAGAGCAGATCATTTCAGAATACCCGATAAGCAAAGTACTCAGAGTCTTCATGCAAAAATCTTTCAGGTATAAATTTGGAGTGTATGATGTACTTAGAGATGATAGCCAAAAGATCTCACTCAATGTAGTAGACTTCCGCCATGTTAAACTCCACGACATTGAGTTTATATATGAGGAGTTGTCCACTAAACTGAAAAAATCTTATGAGGAACAACAGGGAAGAGGAGCTCTAATAAAATACATGAGGAAGTTCATTCAATTTATACAGGAGCATGACCTGCAACTAGGAGCTGAAAGTAATCAACTTGAGGTTAACTTGCTCAAACCTGTGCAGAGCCATCCAAATCTTCAAAGTCTAGATGAACTGACAATAATTGATGAACATCATGCAAACTTCTCTGTCGAAAGAGGTGTTGTCACCACAAATCAACGCAAATGAAAAATCTTCATCAGAATGGTTGATATGATGGCATACTCTGATGGCACTCTTAAGATTCTGTATCACAGGCTTTATGAAAGGGCTGAAAAGGATGAATTATCTCTGAGTGAACTGAAAAGGCTGGGTTAGTCAGGTCTATGGAAGCTATCAAGAGGATGTTGGATAGAAGAAGGATTATACGGAGGTGGCAAGTCATGTTTGGCATACGTAATAGATCTCAATTGTAATATTTTTCATTTGTCTTTCAATGTAATAGGCTTTCTTTCCATCAGGGGAAGATTGTTAATTTAGATTTAAATGTAAAGAAAGCCACGCCTTAGCCCTTGCCTATATATAGGTATATGGCTAGAGGCCTTGTAAGCTTTTGCACTCTTATTATTCAATACATATCAGTCTTTATTCTTTGTTTCTCTTAATAAGGCATGTAATACTTTTTAGTACTACATTATCTTTTCTCAATTAAGCGTACACCACTTATGCTTTTTCGTCAAACACCCATATTTTTCTTGTTATCACTTTTACTTCGATAATCAACTACTACAATCGAATAGTATAATAATTACTACCCATTTCACATTTTATTTAACACATCCTTAAGGTCTCCTTATATTCATTATCTCATTCTCTTCACAACTCATACTTTTAATATTAATATACTCTATTACATCTCATAACTCAAAGTATTTTAATACTACTACATTCATGCTCAGTTTAGTGCTTAATTAATCTTGCTGTGAGTTGTTGTTAAAGAGAACTTTTGAGAAAATTATTTACACTATTAATGACTAGTACATTTTAATTGTACCCTAGGTTAGTGGGGGAGTGTTGTGTAAGAATTGAAGTAATTAACAATGTTAAGACGATTGATATGAACCACCGTGATAGTGGTATTAATAAGTGATGATAAGAGTTTGATTATTAAATGAATGAGTTGCATGAACTAGAGTTGGGATGGATAGTAAACCACATAAAATAATGCTAATATGATAAGTAGTACGAGTATTGAGTAAATATGAGATGAAATAGAGAATATTGAAGTAAAATTCAAACTGTATACTCTTAATTAAGTGTTGAGATGTGAGCTGAATGAAACTAGTGATGTTATTTTGTATGAAATGATGAGGGAGCTTAATGTCTATAAGAGTAATTATGCCTATTTTAGAGATTGGTATATCTCTGATTAAATAAAAATGTTGTGATAATTATAATATTACAGAGAAAATTAGAGTGATTAATAAATGAAGTGTTGTTGAAATATAAGATGTCGATCTAATAGACTTAATGGTCTAAATTAGCTATGTGAGCTGAGTTAGCGCTCAATTGAAAAGCCATATACTTATTAAGAATCAGAGTACGATATAATGATAATACAGAGAGACATAATGAAATTGGTTTTAAAATTGCAAATTGTGACCCTGTATGATGTGAATTAAAGAACTAAGCTAGAAGGCTAAGTGATTAATCCAATAAATAGTTGGGTATGAATAGTGTTTTCAGTGATTGTTAGCTTTCGATGAACGTATTGTGCTATACAAAGGGTGAGAATGATCAAATAGTTGGTCCCTTTTCAGAGTACCGGTAGAGATTGTATAATTATAGGAGATATATAAATGTATGTTTATACGTCAGAGTTTAATTATAAGAGTTGTAGTATTTAGAAATGATTTTGAAAGAGGAGTATCAACTAACCCGAGGGTATGAGATTCTAGTCCTGAGTTATTGATGTTTTGAGACAGTCTAGCAATAGAGTGATTTTGGGGACGAAATTAGTACAAGTGGGGCAGAGCTATAACATCCCAATTTTATAAAAGATATCAAAATAAATTGTGGAATAAAAGTTGAGGGAAATGAGTCGAAGTCATGAATTATAAAACGATTTTAAATAATGGTTCCAAAAATATACCTAAGGTTTTCGAATATCATATGGACAAATTGTAAGTTGGAAAAGGGAGTGGGATACCTGCTAAATATGGGACCACCATCAAAGGATGTTAGTATGCTAGTTAATATTGTTAGTAAGTGTTATAGGGATGTTTATGAGTACCGGAGATAGCTTGGAAAGGATTTGAATGTGTTTTGGTCGGAAACAGTAGATTCTGATCGGACCTATTGCTGTAAGTTTAAGGGCACGGGCGTGCCCCTCAAGAACGAACCATGCCCTAGGGCGTACTTGAGGAAGCATGGGCATGACTTAAAAGGTATGGGTGTGTCTAACCCTAGATAGGCCCACGGTATGCCTTGTGACCACGGGGTAACAGTGTGTAGGGCACGGGCGTGCCTTGTCCTGAGCATTGTATAAAAGTTGTGTTTTGAGCTCAGTAAGAGTATTGATTATCTTATGCATGTTCCTCGGTATTTGTGAACCTAAGGAAAAGATAAGAGAATGCTCTGGAAGTGCTGGACTACATGTGAGTACCTTAACCTAGTAATTAGAGATATTAATTACTAATGGTTGTACGTAGTCAATACTAATGTGATGTGTATTTCATGTTCAATGTTATCCGTTGATACTGAAAGCTTTACTAATAACTAATTGGTAAAGGGTATAAAGATGTACACAAATGTAATAGAGATGGATATAATAGTATTGGTGAGATGTGAGATAGAAACCTTATTGTAACTAAGAGTGGAGTGAGATTGATAGAGAAGTGAATGATTAAATAATAAATAAAAACTAGATGAATAAATAGAGAAGTGAGTGAGATTGATAATTAATGGTTAATCCAACAGTTTAATGTGTAACTATGATTAACTTTGCGTGAATTCACAAATGTAGAGAATATACGATGATTTAAATAATGGATGTTGATGTGTATATTAATATAATTTAAAGAGAATTCGTTCTTAGAGAGATATATGTTATAAATACACATCTATATACATCATGGGTATGTTGGAAATACTAAGAAGAGTGGTATCTTTGTGGATTACAATGCGAAGTGCTAAATATAAGAGTAACCATACATGTGTATGTAAATATATAAACACACAAATATGAGAGAGTAGGATAGACTACGTTTATACATACACACACACACAAACACACACACACATATATATATATATATATATATATATATATTCAATAATAGAGTAAGAGAAAGGAAATGAGTGAGAGATAGAAAAATAACGTAGAGACGGTGTAACATGTATTAATATATAAATGCTATACGCTTATGCCTTGATTAGATGAATCAAGAGGAAGAGAATAATTGGAGTTATAGATATTGTATGTTTAGCTATAATTGTGCTAATTATAGCTTGTCAAAGTGACTATGTGTGAGATGACAAAGTATGTGATATACATATATATATATATACACACACACACACGTACATATATGAAAGATAATGTTTAAGCCAATACGGTCATATGCAATATGTATATTACATGATAATGCTTTATCCTGAGAGGCACATGTGGCTAGTCAATGAGACTAGCTAGATGCTAATGTGACTTCTAGTATTCAATGTGACTACCAGAGGTGGGACCACATATGAGTCCATGACGATGATATAAATATCTGTGATATTGATTATAACTATATGTATGTGTTGTATATGTTATGTGCATTGTGTTACACAAATACCTGAGTGGTAATGAGATGCCTGAATGGCAAATGAGATGCCTGAGTGGCAAATGAGATGTCTGAGAGGAAATGAGATGTCTGAGTGGTAAAATAGAGGCTTGAGTGCCACAAATTGATGAGATTACATTTACATATTAATTATTATCATTTGAGTACTTTGTGGAATTACTCACTGAGCTTTCTCTTTCTAGCTAATTTCTTCCGTTGTTTATTCTTTTTAGATTATGTGCCAGACAACGCTTCCACATGGACATGCTAAAGAGTTTTTGTGCAACATCAAAGGAAACTGTTTTTATATTATACCTGAGCCGGTTGTTGCCCTATTTTAATAAATTATTATTATTTCCTTGTTGCAAGCTTTAAAAAAACGGGCGTTACAAAATTAAACATACTTGAGGAAGGAAGATGGACTGCGGATAGGTGTAGGAGCGAGGGCGGCAGCAGCCAAAGACATCACTACCTAGGAGGCGGCGGTGATTGTGAGAATGTGGCTAACGGCGTAGTGAATGCGATGGTGAGGTGCACCGCTGATGAGGTGAGGTACCTCGGCATGAGGTGCGGCAGTGAGGTATATGGCGGCGGTTGGTCGACCGATCGAGAGGCATGAATGAGGGACACTAATGGAGCAGGATCTTTTATATTTCAGGAGTATTAGGGGATATACTTATTGGGGTGATATAACTATTCGGAGCGACAACCAAAAAATTAGGGGCAAGTATTAGCCGTGACATAGGCAATAGAGGTGACACGCAGCGCGCCCAACTACGTGTCGCCCCTATTTTCTATGTCGCCTCTATTGGTATCGCCCAAAACCCTGTATTTCTTGTAGTGTTTAGCACAATTTGTCCGTATAATAATTTAGATATATTCAATTTTTTATTAATCTTCATGCTATCTCACCTGGAATGACCAAATTATATAATCAAGCATTATTTTTCAATTAAACCAAATAAAAACAAGCGAGCTAATCAAATTCTTTAATCATCATTCGCATTAAATCATAACAATTGAGCTAATAGATCCAAGTAAAACCTAAACCGGCATTACAAGTAATCATTAATTCTACAACCACTCATAAATAATATCCTCTTCACTTAAGTGTATAATGGTCAATGTTAGTGAAACTCAAATGTCAAAACACATGGTTATTAACATAAACTTATATTCCAATAGAATGACTAAAAATAGCAAAAAGTCTAACTATGTTGGATAATAACGACTTACCAATCTAATTAGAATGACTACACGAACACAACACCCATAATTAACTCAAACAATTGACACATAAACTTATTTAACAAAATATATTCTCTTTTGAGCATCTTAATTTCTTCTCATTTGTTCTGCATGCATTCTATTTTTAGACTTTTTCTCTTCTTCTGTTTTTTAAGACGCACTTCCCACAAGTATTCAAGATAAGATCCGCCTCTAGAATGCCATCATCTTTATTCAATGACTCAAACAATACAGGAAATAAAAAAATGAAACACATTTTATTTATCAAGTAAAACTCGGACTTCAACTACAGCAAAAAGAAAGCTAAAATTAAAGCTTTAGATGTTAATGGCAATAAAACATCATTTCATAAAGCATTCATAAGATAAAAGAAAACAACTGAAATATTATGATAGTAAATTATCTAACACAACAATAATATTTAGTAACAGTAAAGACATACTCTTATAAAACTTTGAATTTATAAAAAGGTAAAATAGATATGAAATATACAAGAATACCTTATGCCGACAAATTAATTATAACTTAAAAGTTACATTATTTTATCCAAAGTCCATGAAGAAACAAAATCTCTTTTATCACAAGCGAAAAATATAACTATTTACTATCTTATCTTATTCCTATGTTACTTAGACCGGATTAAATATGATCGTCATTAATTTTTATATAATTCTTTTTATAATAATAATAGTCTGCGGCTATAATTAAGAAAAATGACATTTGAAAATGTCACCATATGAGTACAAATGAACATGACATACGAGAGTTACACGTGCGATGTCATACGAGGCTTTTTTTTGGATTCAATGGTTAGTAGAATAGGTATATAAAAAAAATGAATATTTTAAATTATTGGAGGGGTTGAGTTTTTGTTGACCTTAAAGATTCACCAAACCGATTTTCCACTCTTAATTATATTCGCAGGGACAATATTATATAGAAATATAATTATTTATATATCAAATTTTAATTTACATAATTCTTCTATAAATTTTAATCGGATTAGTATGTTACATATTTGTTTATAATTATATAATTAGCTATATAAATTATGCAAACATCTTAAAATAGTTTGTTTTCGGTTTATGGAAACTTTGTACATTGATTTTAAGAAGAGTAAACTACAACTTTGATTCCTTTGGTTTGTTAAAAATAAGGGTAAATTATTCAAAAAGATAACTTAAATATCAGTTTTTGCCAATGGTAATGTAAATATTTTCAAGTCAATAAAGGAGTCTAAGGTGTCGTTTGTTTATTAAGAGGTTCTGAGTCTGAATCTGATTACCATGTCTGAACATTAAGAGGTGATTCTTACGTCTGAATGTTCATTCATATTTTGCTGTTTGTTTTTTGAAATATCTGAATGGTTGTAACTATCTGTTTTATAATA
>JAUEJL010033861.1:0-21231 GCA_032274825.1 Drosophyllum lusitanicum
CTCGAATCTTCTGTATTGTGTCCTTGATTTCTGCAACCCATCTGCCAGATGGGCGCTGCCGGACCCCAACAAATTTCTTACGGGCTCGCCGAGGACCACCTAGTGCTTCGGTTAGCATCCCGTCCCAAGCCATGTTGACCTCAGGATGATTCTGTTCTTGGTCAATAGCTACCTTTCTCTTTCTGGCCATGTCTCTATAGAAGTGTATTTAACACTCTTAATGAAACTAAAGGCCTTTGATTTGATGATTCTTAAAGTGGTTGGTGATATGAATGAACCTAAATCATGATGTGTTTATATATAGATTTGCAGAAAGAGAAGAGCTTAGTAGGAATATAATAGCAGGAATTGAAGAGGTCATGCTGCTTGTCACGTCTGTTTGTTTATTTTAATAATTGTTTCAAAAAGATAAAATTTGGAGGTTTCTCCCTGACCTATTCAAGGACTAAAATAATCAATTTTCATAAATATTTCTTCTAAAAAAAGTAGTGCCTAAGGTTTAAAAAGGATTCAAGTATACACCCCTTTTACACCAAAGCCTCCTTGTCTGCTATGTTGACCCTTAAAAGTTTAAAAAAGTCTATATTGCTTGTCACATAACTTAAATTATCATAAAAATTTGTGTCTAAAAGGTGAAATTTGGACGCTTCTCCCTGGCCTATCTAACAACTAACTATTCCATTTTTCTTTCAATATAATAATCGTTTTAACAAGGTTTGACCCACCTGAAAGTGTGTGCTGCTCACCTTATGGTGCCCCTTAGGCCTGACTAGTCCTAGACTCCTAGTAGATGAGGTCAAATGGCTGTTGGGACAGTTGGGCATAACAATTAACTCTTAGTATGGGTTGAAAGGGGACAAGTCAGTTGGTATTATCCACCGTCATTTTTCTTTTTCTCAAAGTAAATAATATGTTAGATATGATTAATTAGAATATATAATTTTAGCTTAACCTACAATTTTTACTAATATGCAGAAGGAGGTAGTAGTTTTTTGGGAAAATTACAATCCGTGTGATCCTGTTATATTCTCAGCTATTTGAATACAGAACGTCAAGCCTTTAGCCTTGTATACTAACTTTACAACTTAGCAGTTGGCGGCATAGAATCTATCTTGGAGGTTTAGGGATCAAACCGTGACACGTGCCCTTAAGCTATGGTTACATGATTTACTGCCTCCATGTTGACTGTGGGACCGTCTATAGGGTCCCCTAGGGTGGTTACCTAAAATTAACCCCTAAGGGTTAGACTACATCATTCCCAAGAAAAGGAGATCAGATCCCCCCAGTACAAGATTGTTTGATTCTGCAAGAGTTTAAAAGGGAAATAGTTTCTGATGTATAACCAGTGCCACGAGAGCCAAACGACGAGTTTGGCATATGGGACTAAGTCTACTTTGACTAGCATTATAGTGCATGGTAGACTGCATTATAACTTGTAATCTGTGCATTATATATCTGTACAGTTGCATCATAGATGAAAATATCAAGCAGAATGTATCAATTAATTGCTAATGTCACTATTGATGAATAATCTAAAAGCATTCAAAGCCAGGGTACAATATTAAACTATTGAAGAACTAATGCTGACATCCAGATAAATTTTAATAATACATACTGGCACAACCAACTCATATAAAAACTTAAAAAAATGCAATTACTATAAAATATACAAAATATATTTTCAGTTTATGAAGATGGTTAGGTTTGACTCCATAAATGGTTATTTTTAATTAATGGCATTGTGGTTACGATAACAATACTTACAAAGGGGTTTGGTTTTGATGTTTTAATTAGGAACATATGGCAATTATAAGTCAAAAGCCGTTCTTATTCTTCCATGTGGCATTCCCTTAACAAAGCAGTGGTTACCCTCAAGCTGAGTATATTTAATAATTCTAAAAACTACATGGCTGTATATCAACTTTACTACAAGGATCATAGTACAGGAGAATCCAGGAATATGCCACCCTCTGTAATTACCTCAAACCCATGCTGTCATTTATATATATCAACTATGACAAGTAACTAAATTTAGCTAGCAAAAGGATTCACTAACCTTTTGAAGAGCTGACATAACCGAGTCAGATGCAAGGTATAATCCGCACTGCACAAGTTACAAGTCAGTGTAGCTCTTTATTCTAGATTAGATAATTGTGGATTTGTTCTGGTCTCAATTACTCAAGTGTATAAGTCACAGGGTACAACACGGTGTTAGAAGTAGTTTGGTAAGAAAAGACTGAGTCTAAAAAATGAAAACACGGCAAAAAAAATATTCTAAGAAATATAAAGGTTTTCAGGCATCAAGCCATTAGTTCTTCGCGAAAGAAATGTACAGAATATATATAACGTCATAACATTAAGAACAAGTAATGGATGTGAAGCAACATGCTAGGAAAAATCAAGATTCTGAAATAAATATGTAAGAAGTAGTTTGAACATATACAAAGTATAGCACATAAAATACATATTTACATATTTCGTAATACGAAAAAGAAGGATAGCTGCAACCTACAAAGTATTACCACCTGGGCAGGCTGCATAGTGTTACAGGCTTCATGCAGAGCGCCTGATGATGTATAATTATTATAAATACTGTCCTCTGGAAACAAGAAAACAAGCATCACAAATCATTGACATTATTGAATCTTCAACTCGACAAGGCTATTATACAGCCTAGAAAACAAGATAAACCTCAAATGTGTATGTCAGGCACATCAACAAGCAAGGTTCAGAAATTCAGTCTCATTTCTAGAACTACAATCAGAAAATTAAAAAAAAAATTGTATTGAAGGAAATTTCATCAGTAAGAGCACACATTTTCATCCATCTGTGCATAAAGGTAAATAGGCTACTGAGGAAAAATTGACGATCATGTTGAGACCACCAGGTCCATGAGTCAATTTGTATTATGGTGCCATTAAAATGCCCTGATAAATCAGCACCTTCATGACTCAGAAGCAAGAAGTGGTGCATTGTGGCCATCAGTTCTCCCAGGGAACTGGATCGGCTTCAAAGCTGGATCTTGATATGCAGTGATCAGTTTCTCAAGAAAATCAGTCATTGCCGAATTATTTTCGTCACTTCTGTCTTTCTTTATTATGCACTGTACAACAAGTAGTGTTTTTAGCTACGTATATCCAATAATGAAAAATAGAAATAGCTGCGTAGAAAACACAATTAAAATCTGATAATAGATATATACGGCTATTGAGCATACCTCAGCAGGATAGCCCTTGAAAACTGGTAGGAAACGTTTCCGGCAGTAGCTATTGAACAGAAAAGTGAGGATTGGGAGGGGAATAGTTAAACTGGAAGCAAGGGGAAGTTTCTTGAGACCAAATATCCCCACAGCGATCATGTGCATCAATATCAAGGAAAAAATTGTAGAATTATGCACAATTGGCCAAAACGTTCCGCCAGTCTCAAATTTTGGTGAATACACGTTCAGCAACTGTAAAAGATACAAAATTAGTATCTTTTTAATTAATTGCCTAAAGAGCCTGCAACACATGTACATTATGTAGTTTAAGATGAAAGGAGACACCCTCAGATCACTAAAGCAGTGCGAAGATTGATGTGGAAATACTCATACAATGCATATTCAAAACTAAGGGACATATGTCTATAAGTTATTTTTGTTTAAACTGCAATTATACCTCCAGAGGCCACTGCACCCATAAATAGAAATATTTTTTTAAGGTCACTAAAAGTTAATGGCGGTCACAAAGGCGCAAAATCTGGCCAAAATTGCAGTAGAAGACCCATGTAAATCTGTAATGGTGAGGTCAGGTTTTCCAATGACATTCTAATTTGCAAAAAAAAAGGAGCTCTTCTATGATTAACAAGGAAAAAGGGGGAATTCATAACTGTAGTGGTGGACTTGTGGTGTAGAGGCATTGGTACAGGTGGTATAATGTATAATGGCAACTAGTGCATGTTATATATTATCACTCATACATTGTAGTATAGGCACTATAAAAGAAATTTATTAATTAGTTACTAAAGTTTGGCAAACAAGGCCCCCAAGGTTCAGATAATTTTCATTTTGTTATTTTTAAAATAGAAAATGCATTGAGGGGTATGATGGTTATTCAATGCAAATTTAAGCAAAGATGGCACAGGTTAAAATGCTTTGAGTTTCAGTGGCTTAAAGAGAGAAGCTTTTTTACTTATAGCCTAATTTTAAAAGCCCCATAACTTGGTGGCAATTTTATAAGTTTGTTGATAATTGTAGCCCGAACAGCAGTTTTGTAGTTGTTAACCCACTCTAGATATTCTTTACTAGAGGCATTAAAGCAAAGTTCCATGAATAATATATATCAACTTTAGATCAACAGTATTCCCGGAAAAGAATCAAAGCCTTTCTTATTCCTAGCACGAACAAAATGAGCAGAAAAGGGATTGTCAAGGCAGGTTTCTTGTTTCTCTACAACACTACCCAACAACACAATGAATGGGAGGGTAGGATCAAAACAGGATCAGGTCAAATGGTGAATGTTTTGTATAGGGCGGGCTTCTTGTAAAAATTGTTTTTATGTTAATATATAAACAATTTGTGTCAAAAATGATTCCATATTATAGTAATTACATAATTAATTTTTTTATTTTTAAAAAAAGATTTAGGAGCTTTAATGCATTAAAAATACACTTTGGGTGACTTAACCATTCTAACCATTTCCTTTTAAGTTAATTTATATTATCGTACCCGTTTGACCTGTTGGAGATAAAACATAACCCGATTCACCCAATTCATAATAAATTGATCGGAATTGCCATCCATTTCAAGTATGAACAACAATAAACTTCATGAATCCATCTAACCTGGTGACGATAAATTATGTATGCCAGACAGTAGTAAACCAGTAGAAATGACAAAATTAAGGGTGACAAGAAAAAGTATGTGATGCCAAGAAGCCCAAATAAGAGAATGCTGGGGATCTCGCTGCTGTAAGGGAGTGATGGCACCTCAAAATTTTCACCACTTACAGTGGTAAAAATTCTTCTCATGAAATTGGAAACAAGGGGCATCAAGCGCAAAAGTTCTGAAGCTGTACTAGTCCAGCCAGATGTCACAACATATGTTATGAAGAACGTAGCCTGTAGAAATATTCAAGAATTAGTATCACCTTTTCAGATAAACTGTCTCTCACTTATGAATAATTTACTTATAGACCCTCCTCTTGTTAAGAGGAATATTGACTTATAAAAATACTGGAAGTATTTCAGTAACAAGTATATCACTCTAATGTCTGTTAAATTCACAATTATGAATAATGTTATTACACAAGATTGCATAAGAAGCACCTTTTTTTACCTGTCCTGGAACAGCGACAGCTAATATAGTTGGTATTTCCTTGGGCTCAAGAAAGATATTGACCCGATATAAAACCGAGCCAGATAAAGCATTTGCAAAGAATATGTTCCATATGGTAAACCAGAGCATCTTGTTACATGCGCTTTTCTCTATCTGACTGTGTGCAACATAACCTTGAATAGAGGATAACATTATCATGACAGGTGGCACAAAATATAAAAACATCTTGAGAATGAGACTAGGAAGATATCCTGTAATGACCTGACTTATGAACGCTCTGCAAGTCAAAGTATCTTGTGTTAGCACAGCTATAAAAACATAAGAAGGTTAGAAAAGTAACTTCAACAGAAGATGGTGAACTGACTACTGAACACTCACATATCCAATACGCCTTTCAGAAAAGGGAACCAAGTCTCCAATTGATCCAAATTAGTGAGACCTTGCACTATGATAACAGGTATGAAGAACAAAATTGTAAGAATAACACATGCAAAAACCACGATGACATTCCCGATCCATCTACTTATGAAAGATGCAGAAAAGAAAGGCCAGTATACATCTTGGGGCTCTGGGGCCCGCTCGGTAAGCCACTCTGTAGGATTTTCTCCTTGTTGGATGTGTAAAGCCATTGCAGCACCAAGCCGTGACTTGAAAGATACAAAAGCAGCAGGAACTTCCTATTGGAAATGATTAATTAAAAACAAGGTTATGTCAATCGTAAGTCTAATGAGTAAAGCTTTGAACCAACACGTGGTTCAACATATAAAATACACTCACCTTCCCACTAAGTAATGATTGCTGCATCCTCACATTATCTTCTAGATCTTCTAACTTCTTTACATAGTATTCCATGAGATCAACTTTGGGCCCAAAAATCCCAAGAAATCCGACACGCCCAAACCTTTGAGAAGCCTTCTGTGTTGACCTCAGAAGAGCAAGTCTTCTATTCACCTTATCAGCATCTTTCTAGAATGACATTACAATACAAATAGAAATTAGGTGAATTAAGAATGTTAATAACATGATCATAATCATATGAACTTCTGTATTTGGGAAGGAAAGATATGACTAGACCTATATAGTCTTACAGATATCTAATAGAAGTGGTTATAGGGCATATATCTGAAAATTTAAGCAGGTTTATCACTCAAGTAGTGCCAGTGCTGGGTGAGAGACTAATGATTTTAATGAAACAAAAAAACTGGTAATCAGAATAAAACTTTGTAAACTAAAAATTCGAATGAACTTTGGGACGTCCCAAAAGCGAAATTGATGCAATACTTGTGAAATAGGGAAATTTTTTTGTGGCTGCCCTTAACTATCAAGACTGCAATTAAATTATCACTCTGAGAGACAGACTCCAAAGCATTAATCAGAAAAGATGTGAATACAAAGAAGTTGGAGGCCCATGAAACATAATTGATCCTATTTCAGTGTTAATTAAAGAAAAAAAATAACCTGCTCAATTCTAATATCTAGTGATAACATGGATTTTGCATTTTTGCTTTCATTCAAGTCAATCTTTTTGTAATATGCCTATAAAACATTAAAATTCTTCATTTTTTATGGATATATAAAATAACAGTAGGAAATAAATTATATTAGAGAAAAACCCAAATTCTAACTCTTCTGCTGATATGCTATGCAACAACCACTTAAGATAAATATGTGAAATATCATGTTACTTTTGAGTAAGCTTCAAAAGTTCACTTACAATCAGCTTCTGAACCTTTGTAGTGTGAAATACCATGGAATGTGACAGATATAATGAAGGATAAAGTTCTGAGAAAAATTTCTCAACACTTCCACTTAAGCTGTCTGTGGTTGACTGTGGAATACCTCGAACCAATACAGTAAAGTGATCTGGCTTAGGCTCGGATGAGTAGAAGTATGCAAGCCTTTTTGAGGAGATATAATAATACTCCTGCAAATTGTAACTTTCTCAGCAATTTATTTTATAAAAAAGGGAAGTTGAGTATTTATTGTAAAGGGACAAATGCTTACAACATACAGAAGATAGCAGACAAATGCGGTGAAAGCATACATTGCACCGAAGTGGACCCATAACCTTCAAATTTTCCAATAGATGCAGTCAGAGTTCTTTCGAACAACTTGCAAATGGAAGTCTCAATACTCATGACTCATACATATGGTAGACCAAGTGAGTGTGTCTCTATCTATCTATATATATGTAGCAAATTGTAAGAATCATTTAAGCAACTACTTACATGTATTAGAGATATGTATATTATGGTTTACTATATGGTGGCTCAGCCCAATTGTATAGATAGACTAGAGCCCATTAGGGTTCTAGTCAAATAACATATCCATAAAAAGAAAGATATGGAAGTACGTCTCCTTCATGATTTTAGAATACAACCAGTACTTGATATTGGGACTTCCACAACAATAGAAACGCAACCAATAGAACAAATATTTATCTAATATAAAACAGTTCACATCGTGATTAAGAATTAACATACAAAACAAGAATACACGATATGGAATTGCTTATATAGTTAGCTTTTAAAGAACCAAGGTGGTAAAAAAAATCACCATTTTGATCCATCATTGACATTTGAAATGCTGAATGATTCCAGAGATTTGTTTGTGAAGTCGGAAAAATCAATAACAATCTGACTTCCCATATAATTAATCGGTAGAAGAGCACAAAGGCCAACTACACCAGCAAATGCAAATACTTTCAAACTGCAACAAAAGGAAGAATATCAGATAGCTTATAATTTGATAGAAAGGAACGTCAACATATCTTCTGAACTAAAAATGCCATAATCATACGACATGGAGTCTCTAATTTGTTTAGCATAAAAAATTAGAATGTTTTCTAGTGCATGATAGGATTCACAAAATTTTACAAGTATTATATAGTCTGAAAGTTAATAACCTGAAGATAATAACGCGCATAAAGACAACACCATCTAAACCAGCACGCATGAGGAGTTCATCTTCAGAGGGATGCCATGACCTGCTCACCCAACTGGTAGAAGGCAGTAACCTTTCCAAGTTGAAATTATTTCTCGGTTTAAGTTTTCCTTCAGCAACTAAGCGTGGTGCATAAACATCAGCATTACCAGGTTGTTTCCTCAATATGGAGTATAGAGTGAAGAATAGAAAACATAAACCAAGATTTATTCCGACAGAAGTCAAAAGAGCGGAAAGGATCATTTTTCAGAATGCTGAAAACCGCAGTTACTCCAAACTGTCTCTAGTTCTTAATAGCCCCCAAAAAAGTCTGCTACATGAAACATCGTAAATCAATCTCTAAAATATGGATCAAAGTATTGAAAATCATACAACTGGTATAGTAGTTTTTTATCCTTAGTAGGAACAATGAAACTGAACTTGGAAAAGCTGGGTGACAAGGACAAGACAGAGAACAAACAGGTAAGATGTACTTTTTGCTATTTCATAAGAATGAGTGCATACAGATAACAAGATATTTACAGTTGGTGTATAACAATGGTAATTTGGCCCGGATTAACCTGACATTTTGTCTACCAGTTCCTGATCACCCCCTTAGTACGATTTAATTGATTACTCAAGTTAGTTTTCAACAAAAGAAGTAAAAGAAAGTAAATTCAGCAAATTTAAATGTCAAACTAAACCTTATCTACTTGATCTTCTTGTTGGTTATGCTCATACACTTACTATGTCATAACTAATAAAAAATGATCCAATAAGAATAACAGTAAAGTTGAACAAGGATACTCCAATAAAGTAACAGTAACATTCCCTCTATACATCTCTCTCTATCCAAAAAGAAAGATCTGCTATCTGGCTATGTAGCCAAACACGTTTACTATCAACCACAAAATATATACGGAGTCTGAACTCTAAGGAGCACTTGCAAGCTAAGCTGAACTTATTCATAGTATAACAAATGGAATAACAATGGTGTTAACTTCCCTGTTAAACTAATATATTTGGAACAAACATTTATAAAGGAAAATCAAAGTAGAACAACTCGAAAATTTGTCAACGGAGTAAGAAATCAGCATAAACCCTAAACCCTAATCTAAAACTGAATACACAAAGCAAAATAATGATAACTGTACATCTAATCCGAAAAAAAAAACATGTAACTGGGGTTAGTAAAAGTAAGAACTTCAAACGAAATTTTAGCAATTAGATTAACGATATTGGACAACTTAAAATTTTCAAAGTTAATAAAATTATTACCTGAATTAACGATAATATCCGGCAATAGATACGGATAAGTAAATCAAGAAGGAATATACATCTAATTCCAACGAAAGGAAATGAAGAACATCCAACAACGGCTAGTAGTTAAGAACTTGACATGAATTATAAGAATTAGATCAAAAATGCAGAACGATTTTACAACTGAATGTTTTGGAGGTCATGAGATTGTTACCTAAATCATGATGGTTTTCAGGCGATAGATACGGATTTAGAAATGAAGGAAGGAATCTGGAGCTGAACCAAACTCTAAGCTTCGTCGTCAGAAACTATTTTTAACCGACTCATATCGGAGTACGTGCCAGATTTAGAGAGACTCTGTTTCTTCACCTTTTAACGCCGTCAAAGTGGATTTTATCAGTTTAAACCGATTTCATTACCCATCAAACAGATTCCGTTGGTTAAGATAGACATGTATATCTCTGTTTCACTGCACGGCCACAACGACAACAGTACAGGAAGATATGATATAGACAAATAAAAAATAACGAAAGCCTAAGCAAAATAAATAAAATGCAATAAGAATAAAATGCAACAATTAAACAAATAAAATGCAATAAAAACAAATAATAAATTAATGAAATGATATAAAAATAAATAAAAAACGGAAAAGCAATAAAAAACACTTCTTTAGTTAGTATTTTAGGTAAACTTCACTTAGGTATTATTTGTATATATAACTATTATTTATTTCGTTAGTCGGTTGGTTAAGTTTAAGAAAAAAAACCATCTCTTACCTTCTCCTAAGCCTCTACCGCGAAACTCTAGTCTTTCTACTCCTGGGTCCTAGTCCTCCTCCTTCAAGAAAACCTATTTAAGATCATATCCTTAGAGGGCAAAAGTTCCTGCAAGTCCGTCATCACTTTATCCTCCCACCTCAGAGATGGGCGGTCACACCTCCTCGAGCCATTGACTAAAATATATGGCTAGACACGCCCCTCGTATGATGATTCAGTTGCACTCCTGCTTTCCAAAGAAAAAAATAAAGAAAATTTTCAAATGCGGAACTATTCGTGTCTGTAAATACTAAGATGTTAGAGAGGTGTTTTTTTTATGATTATAGTTTTTAAGATGCACGTGTATTTAGTTGTTAAAAATAAATAATAATTCACTTCAATTTTGTGAATTTAATATTTTAAATATTAGATATTAATAAAAAAAATTCTTTTAGGTTGAAAGGTAAAAATGAAAACTACTTCTATCAAGAATGTAAATAAAGGGGCTTAAATTCCTTCTACGTTATGCCCGTGATATGAAAAGAATTGAAACGGTGGATCCTTTGTTCGATTGTAAAGACGCAACTATAATACCAGCTGCAATTTTTGTTTGGTGACATATTTAGTTTTCTAAAGTTAATTCTCTCGACCAATGCTCTAAATTTTGTGAGATAGGTAACTTATCTAGTGCTCATATCCAGTTACGAAAAGTTATGATTTGGTCTACTTTTTACTTCATTTGGAAGAGCATAAATGAATTAATTTTAAAAACAAAAAAACTCATTTGGACGTGGTTGTGTTCGACATCAGTAGGTGATTGTAACATTTTATAAAGTATAAGCTTCACGGTCGGTACTTTATAGCGATATGTTTTTATAGCGGATTGGTGTTTTGTTGGTTGGTTTTGTGGAGTTTGGTTAGTTGATGTAATTATGAAATGATTGGTCTATGCTCTTTATATCTTGCAAAATTTTATGGTTTGATGATAACAAGCAATTAATTGTCCTCGCATATTGCGAGGGGAAGAATTAACCAACAAATTTATTTCTATAATTAAAGAAAATTATTGATAATATTATATAATATATGCATTACTTTTCTTTATTATAATAGTAGTATAATTTATTAATTGGGGAGGGTTATTGTAAGAATTGATATTTAGGTGAGAAAGAGTGAACAAATCTTAACCATCAATTGCATGTTGATCTATTAGATCTAACGGTTGCATTTACCCATTCATGGTTGTTGTAATTTATGGTTGGGTAATGAATAAAATGAAGAGACAAATATAAGACCATCCGATCAAATCAAATGAAGGGTCATAATTAAGTCTCTCATTTTCACCTAAATATTCATTCTCATTTAAATCTCTCACTTTATTATTTATCGTGTAGACATACTTTAACTAAGGTGAAATTAGTCACTTTACTAAATAAAAAAGAAGAATATTTAATTTTTGTTTTGGAAGAAAGAAAAACTATTTATTTGAGAACTAAACTATTCTCTCTTAAGTCTTCGATAAAATACAAATCCAAATCCTTAAAAGTAAGAAAGAATGTAATTGTAAAATAATATCGTCTCAAAAATCTTTTACATACAACTCTCTTTAATTATCGATTCATCTAATACCGTACGCGTTCTGCTCTCTTTTAGTCCCATTCCATATCAACAAAGCTAAAAGTTCATAATCAATACCATCATCTTTGTGTATGTACGAAAACTACGTTTTATACATATATAATACTCAAATAAGCGGTTAGCAAAAAGAAAATCTAGATTTCATGTGATTACATATCCCTGTTGTCTACTCTAAAGAATCATTCCTATTATATCTTCCAATATCATTGCAATTTGTGGGTTAGGTTATGTTAAAATGAGTCTTAGGGGTAGCCTTGGCTAGAATATGGTCTGCAAACCCAAAAAAACAATCTGCTTAACCATTAAGCTAGGTGTCATTTTCATTTCAAAGCTTTTATATCAAGTATATATAACTAATCTTTTTAGCAAAAAAAAATCACTTCTATGTATAATTATGAAAAATTAAGTTTTAAAAATAAGAAGAAAATACCAAATTAGTTCCACTTATAAATTAATTCTATTAAAATTTTCTATTTTATTATTTTACCGTCACTTAATAATGATACGTGAAATCCAGTAATTCTTTTTTCTTTTATAATCTTTTGATTTAAACACTTGAAAAGATAATAAAAGAAATATCTCATGTATTAATGACTCTCAACGTTATTCTACCCTTATAATTGAAAAAAAGAACACTCCACCTATCCCTTCATGATTTCGCACACAGCCTTCTGGTATGCCTCGTGTCATAAATTTTTTGAATCAGTTTTCCAAAATTAATAAAGATTAAACTCCATCTTTATTTCACATTTCCAAGGTTCATCGTCGGCGGTTTACCCCGGTAGATTTCGCAACCCTCTTACCTTCTCCCTTTTGTATTCAATGAATATCACAATCTCTTACTATTTCTACATGCTGCCATTGAAGAATAACCATCATTGGTTACAACCTCCCCACCAAATGTCTGGTCACAACAACCACCTGGAAGCAGAGGCGTAGAAGACAAAGAATCAGGAGGAAAAAGCATTTGCCTAGCAGGTGAAGAAAAGGTTGTTGAGCAACACTTTCCGGCAACACTCCCTTCTCCGTCTTCCACCGTTATTGTCCAGATCTGCTTGGCGAACACTTGCTAGACCTGCCGCCACAGCCATCGCCTTTGCCTGGATCTACGACGGAATCAGCTTAGTTATGGTTACTGTTTTCATGTTCAGATCTACAACCCACTGTTTTGAACTCCAAGGATTCATGATTCCCGTCGTTCAGATCGTTGTCATCACTGTATAAATCCTTCACCACAAATCCTCTGTCGATGCGTCTTGTTGTGTCAAGCTCTCGTATTTTTAGGTTCTCGTGAGATTTTCAAAATCTCACTATTTTTTAACTCATGAAATGAAAGCCTAATTACTAAAATACCCTTAAAATTATCGTGAGAAATTGTCCATTTACTTCTTCAATTGATATATAAGGTATTTACTTCTTCAATTGATATATAAGGTAATGTCAAAAGGTTCATTTCGCCCTTTTCTTATTTAATTACAAATATGACATTCAACTAATGTTTTGTTCAAATAGCACCCCACCCATCATTATGAACAATTGTTCTTCAAGATCAACAAGTGTAATTGATTTTCATAATAAAACTGGATCTTGATTACAACAAATTTTCACTTATCGGATTTGTTTTTCCTTATCGATCGTGAAATTGTACTTTTTTAAGATGTGTATGTGATTACATGATATATCATGCATGCAGATTTGGAGAGGAGATTGAGCTTTTACCGCAACAAGTATTCTATATCAATTATAGGTTTAAAAGTCAAATATTATCACAAGATACAGAATATATGTGTTACCTTGTGTTCAAGCTTTCGGAAAATTGTCATGGGTTGCGTTGCCCGGTTCAAGTACGAGATTTACTCCAACCAAAAAAGAAAGAGGTTAATATAATTTATTTTATACGTCCAAGCGCGTGGAATATACATGCTATAACTCAAGTTCCACAACAAAGAGAAGATGGATGGTTGGAAGTTAATGTGTGGAAATTTAACTTAGCTCATGATGAAGTTAGGAATGACTATCTTGATGTGAATTTAAAGTTTATGAGTTATGAAGAACCTATGTTCGGCCTTAGTATAAGTGATGTTGAATTTCGGCCAATTTAACAATATTTATAAGTGTACTACTTTTTAAACTCCTTGTTTGTTCGAGTGTACCTTAATTTTCACAATCATTTCTCTAATAGGCTCTTCTTTTTCTTGGTTAAATTTTACTCTCTTTAAGATTAGTTTTTGACTATTCCAGTTTTTTTTTCAAAATTATCATTTTTTTTCGGAATTATTAGTCTAATATATATGTCTTTTAAATCAAGTTTTTGATAGAGAATTGTTTTAAAGGTTTAAGTTCCAATATATGTACCAGATTTCACATTTCAGATGTCAATATCATTGGTTTAGCTCTTGCAACAGATTCAAAATCGGGCCAGCTTCCAACATCCATTTAAATCCAGTGACCTTCCAAAACCAATTCAAATTCTGACAATATCCAACACCAATTCAAATTTCGCTGATTACACCCATTGAAAATTCTACGATGGAGATATATAGACCGAGAGAGAGAGACTAAATCTGTGAACAAAACCCTACATGCATCTAAAACATGTTGAACAAACAGACATAAACCAAAACGCTCAACTCTAACCACTAAAACCCGTAAACATACATGAAAACCGTTACCCTATATCCAAAACCATAACAAAAACCCTAGATCTACACACACACTCACACCCACATAGAGATGGAGAGAGAGAGAGAGAGAGAGAGTGTGTGACTAGATGCAAGCATAAACCAACACAACCGAGACACATACCCTAAAAACACTTACCTAAGGCCGGTCTTCTAGAGAAAGATAAATAGCTTTCATTAAAATGGAGAGGGAGAGATCCGATTTCCTTGTTTCTTTCTTTCTTTTTTGTTTCTTAAAAGAGTTAATTACACGGATGGTCCTTAAGATACGACAAAAACACACTCTAAGTCATTTATTTAAAAATCTTGTAAACTCAGTCCTTAGTTTTTAAAAGTCGGGGTTTGCAACGACCGCCCCCATATACGATCTTGTAAATGCTTTCTAGATTTCATATTTGTTAGGAGTATATTTTGTGGTGTTCAATATTCCAACATTTTGTTTACTACAGTAAAAGGCCAAGGGCCACTTTTACCAAATACCTATTCATATCGGCATGAAGCAAACTTTCTCTTTGTATAAATAGGATTCAAGTGTTATACTTAAACCCTAAGCATTCAATATACACGATCAACCTTTGAAAGAGATTAGTGTGTGTTTGAGTGTGAAGTATGTTTTCTTGCATGTTCTTTATCTTCTACATCTCCTATCACCGTATTATGTCTGTATGTGTTAGGTTCAATCGTTGATACTTAAACTTTTGGAACCTACATTTGGTAGCAGAGTGATAGATTAAAGTTCCTGTTTTATATATCATTTGCTTCAAATCTGAGATCCAAGAAGTGTTCTCGAGATAATCTCCATTTTTTGGTTCTTGGTGTTCTTAGTGTGCTTGAAGTTTTACACTCTTGCTTCATCAATATCATGCAACATTGTTGCTTTTAACAAAAAGATGATTTAGAAGTGTTCTAGTATTGATTTAACAACTATAGGAACCAAAAGCTTGAATTTTTCGTGAAGATTTGAGGTATTGTTTTTGTTTTTCTTAGTTGATCGTACGGGTGAACTTAGCGCACGTGACAAAAACTTAGCCAAGATGTTAGCCCTAACTTAGCATGTAGACCAAGACAAAAGGAACAAGAGAACTTTCTAATCTTTGACCTGATCCTTTGATTTCTACAAGGATCTTTCGAAAAGGTGAAAACTACCCTACACTTAGAAAAGTCAAAACTTTTATTTTGCCAAGTAGTTCGTGTGCCCTTTGCGGTTTTCCTCATCAAAACTTAGCATCCATTGCTAACTTTTTGTTCATCAAGAACTTAGCACGCATTTCTAACTAGCTTATTGCTCACTAAAAATTGCTAACTTTCACTTTACCGACACTTAGCCAGCTCACCGACACTTAACCACCTCACCGGAACTTTGCTCACTTGGTTCTCTCAAACACTTTACTAGTTTCTCAGATCGTAACATCTAGTTCGGAATCCCAAACTTTAAACCATTAACGATCTAAGAAGTATCAAAGCATGGCTGGTTAAGCTGAAGCGACTCTCATTCTAAGGTAATACTTGATCTTCTCGCATGTGAAATTATAATCCATAATATGCAAACTAAGATTATGGAACTTGAGCATGATAATAGACATGTTAACTTGCTAGGAAAGAGGTTAAGTAATAACTTAGAAGTTACTAAGAATAATCTTTTTAAACAAGCCTTAATTACTTCATCATAACCTTGAAATTACCAAACAAGAACTTGTATTTGTATGTGATAAAAACATTATTTTTAAAGGAGAAATATCTAACTTAACCGAAAGACTGAGGTTGAAAGAAATAGCATGTGTTGTCTTTGCCAACAAACTTGAAATGATTTTCTCAGAAAGAAGAGTTCTATATTGCAAAATTCAAGACCTCGAAGATAAAATTATCAAAAGAGGTCAAACCGATGATATTGAGCACTAGTTACGGACTAGGGAAAAAATGTGAAAAAAATGCAATCTGCCTTTAACTATGGTCCTTTGAACACTAGCTACAGACTAGAGAAATATTGTACTCGACCAATGATATTGAGGTTGAGATTGCATCATCTTTGAACACAAATTTGTAAGTCTTGCTCCAATTTCTGAAATTTAAGCACAAATTGATTTCTTTCGGTCTCAAACTTCATGTTTTCCGAATGTGACTTGCTCCGAATATCCAACAATTGTTGCTCAAGATTTCTTATCCTGGCACATTCTTCAATCTCAAACTCGTGATATTTATTTTCTGACATGTGAAGTTTTTCAGTCAATTTAGAAAGTTGTAGAGTAAGTTTGACATTTTCTTGTTCTAAATCAGGTGTTCTCTTTTTCTGTTTGTTGGCACAATCTGCCCAAAGAATAAGATTTGAACCAAGATTTTCTACCTCCTTCCTTACTTTGATAACTTCTTCTTCTTTGGCACGAAGTATGGTTGATACTTGACAATGTATCTTTGAGTGGAATGATAAAGGTGATGATTTTAATTGAATGAAATGCAATTGATGGGAATTGCGATTAGAGGAATTGCGATTGGTGAATTACGACTGGGAAATTGCGATTGAGGAATTGCAATCGGGAATTGTGATTGTGGAATTGTAATCGGGAATGGCATTTAGGAATCACGATTGGAAATGTAATTACAATTGCAAGAATTACGATTTCCTAAAGTAGGCAAGTAAGTAGGTGATTTAATTCAGCAGGCATATTGGTCAAGAATTAAATTTTTTGTTTCTCGAAGAACACGTACGGCAAAACAAAAACTCTCGATCCTTTTTCTTCAATCTTTTATTAAGAACTAACATTTTGATCCACTCTTGGCTCTGATACCAATTGTATGATCCGCAAATCTACAATGATAATGTATAATCTTAGTATAAACAATTTAGAAAGAACTAAACACACACACACACATGTTTTTGGAATATGAAATGCTTCAAAGGAATTAACGTAGAGTTACATTGTTTATATATTCAAAGGGTATTTACTAAATCTACCAGAAAATACAACTAGAAGTAAAGTTTAACAAAACAATCAAATTGGCATAACTTGGGTCTAACAAAAGTTAGGATACATGGTGAGTACTAATTAATGATTACTTATTGCACTTGCACTTTTTTTTACTTTATAAATCTAATCAAAAGCTAATGACTAGTTTGACGATACACTTATTTCTATTAAAATTAAGTCATTAAAAGAAAAACAAAATAGTTATGAAATGTGGAGGGTATCATTAGTTGGGAAATGGAACTTAATTACCTATGTGTGAACATATATTCTGTCTATTTGTAGTTTTTTCTTATGCTCTCCAAGTCGTTATGGTCCTAGCAAGAGGTCACTTGTGCTATCATGACTCGACTTCCCCATATACATACGTTTGTACATATATATTTTCTAATTTTATAATAATTATATAATATTGTTCCGATAACTTACCATATATATTTGTTTATCTACTTCATTGCGAAGTGTACATTGATTGATACTTTTACTTGGCATGGGTTAAGAGAAAAAATATTCAAGTCAAAATTTATTTTTAAATCCTTACAGTAACGATCATGATTTGCAGGAACACCATATAAAGATCCTTAGATTTTCACTTGAAGACATTAAATTGGGCACAAAAAACTTCATGGATAAAAAATGCATTGAAACAGGAGATTATTGGAAGATATACGGTGGAAAACTTTAATACGATATCAAACATACGAGTGTTTTAGTTAAGCGATTGAGCAAATATAGTCCAAAATATGCTTTTTGACTGAGCTTGAAACTCTTTACAAGCATAAACATGAGAACGTCATTGATTTGTTGGATATTGTGTGGAAAATGATGAAAAAATCATTGTTTATGAAGATGCATATAAGGGAAGTCTCACAATTCATCTGAACAGTTTCTATCTTAGATGGAGAACAAGACTTAAGATATGCATTGACGTTGCAATTGGCTTGCAGTTCCTTCATGAAGGTGTTGGGACAGAACAGAAGAGATGGTGGTACATAGGGACATCAAAAGTTCTAGTATTCTTCTAATGGATGATTACAAAGAAAAAACTTTTTGACTTCGGCTTTTCATTAATAAGTAAGAATAAGGAATATATCTTCGATCATTTCATAGGCACACCCGTGTATTGTGAGTACCCATTGAATATGGAAATGCGTTTCATATCCAAGGAATGTGATATATACTCGTTTGGTGTTGTTTTATTTGAGATATTATCCAGCAAACCAACATGGAAAAACTATAAGGCCAGGAATTGCTGTCTATATGCTTCCGTTAAGCAGCACTACACAAAAGGAAAACTTGATGAGCTTGTGTTTGAGGGTACAAAGGAACAAATTGCTCCTCTTTCATTTGCTACATTTCAGAACATAGCCTATCAATGCTTACATCAAAGTAGACAAAACCGACCTACAACACATGAGGTGGTCGAACAACTTCGAAAGGCATTGAAAATCCAAGTACGTTTCTTTTACTTTTTAGGTGATTTGTAGCCAACAATATTTCGATATACGCAACAAAAAGTATTTTTTTTAATGATAGTTATACGGTACTTCAATAGGTTGATAAAACACATTAAAAGATTATGTCCCTCCCATTCCCCCCCCCCCCCCTTCACTTCCTTTTCTTTTATTCCAACTTATTAAAAAATCGAGAACATGGTGCAAAAAAAAAAAGAAATGCCGTTTGAAAAAAATGTTGATGTTGAAATGTGACTTGAAAATGGCTTGGTGTAACACCCGTTATGGATTAAACATATATTTGTGCTATGTGTGGCATAAATCTCCTTAATTATGTTAATAATTATTTCTTAATTAAGGAATACGGTAACCTTAAGCTTTCTTGTATGGTTATAAATATTGAGCCTAGGTTTCAATCATTTGCATTCAAAACATTGCAACTCTCTCTGATATTAGTAATAATAGTCTCTCCGATTTCTGCCCGTGGATGCAGGTTGACACACTGTTAACCGAACCACGTAAAATTCATGTGTTCTTTAGTGCTTTGTTTCGCATTTACGCATAACAACTAGTATCAGAGCCACAATTATTCTCTATGTGGCTCACATATGTTGATAGGAGGATGTTGTTGTATAAGTTTCATCAGGAGAAGTTTAATGGGTCTATTGACTTTACTCGATGAGGGTGCTGCTGGTTCAACAGGGATATGCAGTTGCGTTGGAGGGAGAAGACAAGTTTCCGAAGGACATGAAGGAGGAGGCGAAGAGGGAGATTGTGGCAAAGGCTCATTTCGTGATTTTTCTATCGGGTTACTGTTGAGGTGTTACAGGAGGTGGGAGATCAGACGACGGCTGTATCAGAAGCAACGTATGTACACGCTCCGGATGGATAAAAGCTTTCAGGTAAAGGATCAACTAGAAACTTTTAACCATATCATTATTGAGCTTCAAGGGATTAGGGTTAAAATAGATGATGAAGACCAAGCCCTTATTTTACTGTGTTCACTGCCTGGGTCGTATGAGAATTTTGTGGATACCACGCTTTAAGGTAGGACCACTATTTCTATTAATGACGTGAAAGATGCTCTATTGTCCAAAGAACTAAAAAGGAAGGTTTCTGGTGAAGAGGGATCTGGTGCAGGTCTATTTGCAGGTAGGGGAAGATCACAGGAAAGGGATAATGGGAAGGGGAGGTAACGTTCTAAATCCAAATCAGCTAGCAAAGTTAAATGTTATCTTTGCAAGGAGAAGGGATATGAAAAAGGACTGTCCACAAAAAAGAAAAGGAAATTTGTAGGGTGAGTCGAGTAATAGTGGTAGTGCTGCTGTGGTACAAGACAGTACTAATGAAGGAGATTCCGGTGACGTTCTGACAGTTTGCAGTGCAAGCACTGCTGATACCTGGATTATGGATACTAGTGCTTCTCACCACATAACGTTCTCTAGTGACATATTTTTTTCCTTCAAAGAATGGAATGGAACAGTGAAGTTGGGTGATGATGGTGTACTTTCCATAAAGGGAAGCGGAGTGGTGAAGATTAAAATGCATGATGGGATTGTTAGGATGTTTGACTGCTGGTATGTTCCTGGTCTAAAGAAAAATTTGATTTCTCTTGGCACCTTAGCCAATAGTGGTTTAAAGTACCATGGTGAAGGTGAGTGGGTGAAGGTTTCAAAGGGTGCTCTGGTGGTAATGAAGGGGAAACTGCTGCATAAAATTTATTTCTTACAAGGCAGTTCAGTTATGGGAACGGCGGCGGTATCTCAGTCCTTGGATAAAACTGATGATAGGACAAATTTATGGCACCAACGATTGGGTCATATGAGTGAGAAGGGTTTATCTGTGTTGAGTAAGCAAAGATTACTCGGTGGGAATGTGACGGGTAAAATTCAATTCTGCGAGGCATGCATCAAACGGAAGCAACACAGGGTAAAATTTAGTGCTTGTCAGTACACATCCAAGAAGATCCTGGAGTATGCTCATTCGGATTTGTGGGGTCCCTCTCCGATGAAATCGCAGGGTGGTTGTTCATATTTTGTCACATTCATTAAAGATTATTCCAGGAAGGTTTGGTTATTTTTTTTGAAGACTAAAGATGAGGTGTTTGGAAAATTCAAGGAGTGGAAGACCATGGTTGAAAAATGGACGGGTAAACAGGTTAAAACTCTAAGAACTGATAACGGGTTGGAGTTCTACAATGCTCTATTTGATGACTTCTGCAAAAAAGAATGTATAGTGAGGCACCGC